>LKNJ01000247.1:0-201558 GCA_002120245.1 Maccullochella peelii
CACTGCTACACGCACGAGTAAACCTCTACTGCCGAAGATTCTGCTATGAGCCTTAGTGATTTCACAGAAGAATGCACATTTTCTTTTTATTTCAGTACCTTATTCACCCATGAGAGCTAGTCACAGAAATAGAGACGTCTCGCTCATGTGCTTCCACTATAGGGTCTTTCAGTGACCGTGCCACAGGATGTACGTCAGCCCTCGTAGCTGACATATGAGGGTGTGGTGGTGATATGGAGCGTCTCACACACACACACACACACACACACACACACACACACACACACACACACACACACACAAGAAGAAGAATTGGCTTGCAGGTCAAACAATGACAGTACTACAGGGCTTTTCCTACAGCTAAAGCCCTTGCAGTGTTGCTCATTCCTGGTGTGGCCTCCGATGTGTTTAATAAGGGCGACCATCATGGAATATGTTTCCCTGTAATGCCTGGCAATTGCATGTGGGGAATACTTAATCCTTGTTCCTGTAGCATCAAAGGGCCTCTCTCATAAACACCGTAGGCTGGCTTGTTAACCTATGTACTAACACACTGCAGTGCAAAACCTTATTGATGTTCCACACATTAGCTTCTGGAGTTTAAAGGAATTTCATCCTCCTTAACAAAATGCAGTTTGAGACTGAAGGTCAAACAGTGAAGTTGTATGGGTGCATGTACAGTATGAATCATGCATAGAGTTAAAACAACACTAGTTGTGACAGTAGATTGTAGAAAGCATGCACCAGATGGCCCTGTCAGCAGCCAGGGCTTTATGGTAGCCGGGACAATTACCATCATCAGGCTGATCTGAAGCTGCCACCCGTTTCTGTTGCAGCAGCTCTGCATGATGTCCACATTAGGTTTTGTTTGGCTGTGCTGGTTGCAGAAGTTGAGGTTTCTCTTTGAATGGCAGTGCCGGTAGTAAGCTGGCTGGCGTACTAAGGGATAATTATGGTTTTCTTATTGGTGGTGTGGAAGGGGCTGGGCATACAGAGGGGCCCTACTGCTCCAGGATGGAGCGAGTCCAGTTATGAAACCTGAAATGGGGATGTGTGGCTGGCTACACCAGCTGGAAACAATGGTCTCTCTCACTGTAGCGCATTCTTTCCACCCTGTTTTTCTTCTCAAGTTTGTTTCCAAATGATGTATCTTTTGGAAAAAGAAACAAAAATCAAACAAAAAGAAACAACATTCCATGCAGCTCATTTTTCAGTGTGTATGATTATGCATTATATATGTTTTTTATATATATATATATATATATACACACACACTAAAAGTTTTAGCACAAATATGGATTAAAAAAGATGCATTAATATTTCTAAAAAGCAATTATTCCCACAAGTGTAGTTCAGAATTCATACTGTGAGAAAGTTTTTATTGAGTTTGTCTTGTCAATAAAGGCACTGTTAATTAAAAACAAGACTACATACACATTCACACACAACCACAACGTCAAATGTTCAGAACTTAACAATAAGTTCTGTTGGCTGCTCTTTAAAGAGGACAGCTACTAACTTCAACATAACGGTCTCTGCAGTAAAATCCTTTTACATGTCAGAAGAGAGAATTCCCCTTGAAGAAGTTGTTGGTGTTGTTTGCAAGACCTCTTCCTACAACTGGTTTCATTGAATAAGACAAGCCTCCTCTGAGCCTCGTCTCATTTTGTATGACTATGATGACATCATGGTAAGGATGACTTGGGTGACTGATAGTCAACATTTTTCCTTTGTGAGCGTGCAGGTGTTTTCAATCCCAAACAGCATATGAGAAGGAAATTGTGTAGACTAATTCAATGAATGCTATTTCAATATTGGATTTGCCTCATGGCTGATATGTTTAGACCTAAATTTTATGTGTCTTTAAATCAATAAACCCCTCTTTGGACTGCTGTCTGTGTCAAGCAGCAAAACTGATGGTTTCACTTCTGGCGGTGTGACTCGACTCCAGTTTGTGGAAGTAAATGTCAAACACTTGAGCAGTAATGGCCAGCTTTCCGAGCATGTGGTGCTCTTGCTTGCACTTCCTGTATTTATTATAAGCAATGGCATTTGAAGCTTAAATCAGTGCTGAGATAGCGTCCTGTTAATATTGTTAGGTTTCAGCAACTCCTTCTGGTGAATGCGGCTAATTCAATACCAGTAGACGGTACTGGGAGGAGAAGAGGGGAGATGGGAAAGGACAGAAGGCTTAATCTAATCTGCCCCATGCATTGCTGTGCATACATCAGTCATCTGTTTATGGAAAGGCTCTGTGTATGAGCAAGCTCCTGCAAGATTACATAGGTAGCCTACCTTCCAACCCAATTCTAACCGGGATAGAATTTGACAGACAAAGAGGGAGAACAAGAGAGCCAACATGAGGGCAAGTGAGAGGGAGCCATCGCAGATAGAGAACTGAAACTGGCAATAACTATATTTGGTATGTATTTAATGTAAGTCTGTGTATTTCTATGGTTTTGCATAGAAGTGTATATGAAAGTTCACTGCAGAATGGAGTCTCTGCTAATGGTGACAACCAGAGATTAGCCTGTCTCATGTGAATGGGTTCAATATAGATTGAATGCTCGTTCCATGTATGCACTGTATGAAAGGATTATTAAGAGACCAAATGGCATATTTCATAGCTTTATGCCTTGAATGCTTGACCAATTTTACACCTGATGTCCGCAAGCCCGGTTTCTTTGGTCTGACTGACCTTTAAACGCATCACCTTTAACCCTGGATCTGTGGAGCATGGGCTCAGAAATGTGGTTCCCTGTTTTCTTTTACAGAGGTCACTCTTTGTCCCTTTTTTGTCCAGGCTTATTGAATGGCAACACAAAGACGGCCATAAAAGCAGAGCGATTTGCTTATAGGAAAGAGACCTCCCTGTTTGTTCTCCATGAAAAGACTTTGAATTGGGCGGAGGTTTGGTAAAGATCTGAACAGATCTTTAGATAAGTTACCCAAGAGGTGATTACTTGGCATAAAGGAAATAGATTGACCATCCCCAGGCAACAGAGTAAATGGCACAGTCTCAAATGAGGAACTTTCCATGCTTCTTTGAAAAATAAAATCTCCTGGCCTTCAATCAGGCTCAGGTGGGAGGAACATTCAAATTAATTCATAGTAAATAATAACCCCTCAAGCTGAAAGGCAGCACTTTAACCTCATAGTCAATGTTGCATTTCAAATCTAATATGCTAAAGTGCAGAGTCACAACAATACAAAATGTGTCACCATCCAAATACTTGGGAACTGCTGCTTGACAGATCTCCTCCAATTGCGTTGCTTCCTGTTAGGCATCTGGCATTGTCTGGTGCTTTTTAGGCTGCCTGGCAGATACCTGCTCCTGCTTTGTTTCCTAGGTGGCTACACATTCTGCTGCTTAACAGACTGCTTGTGTGTGCTTATGAGCACACTAGGGTTACTTACCATAGATTAATATATTGTAAATATCAATCAAAAGGTCCCATGTAGATTAGACTCTTGATGCATTAAAACTAACAGTGCCCATTGTGTAGTACATGTTTTATATTGTCATGTCTTTGTTGGATGAATGTGATAAATGTGAATAGAAGAGAATATTGACTTAAGCCTTAATTACCTCCAGTAATCAGGGTATTAGAGTGTATTTAAATAAGGAGACTAGAACCACCACATAAATGATGACTTGGTATAAAAAATGATAATAATACAAAATTAAAAAGATTTTGATGAATCAAACAATAGTCTTTAAAGATACTAAGAAAAGTAACTTGCTGTAATTTATTAGTCTCCCCACCCAGCATGGTTTCCACTCTTATCATAGTCACATTGTCGTTTTTCTGAAGCTGTCTACAAAATACACACACACAACTCCCAGTCTCTGTTACACTTCACCTCCTCTTTTCTTTTTAAACGAGGGCCTCTGTGTTCCTGCGTCTTAGCAAGCGTGCAGTGACGTTAGTTGTTTTTTTTGTATGGCTGCTGTTCCAGGATTCTGTGACACCAGTTGAAAAGGCTGCTATGTGATTCCCTCAATTGCCAAGCTTTCATAGTAAAACGACCTGGCAGTCAATGCAGCACAGTTTCAGCTATTCATCCATGCTTGCTGAGAGACTGGGCTGTATTGAAGCGTACATCCCTCTCTCCCTGTTGTCCCAGCTCAGCGCTACGGCACAACCGCAGGTCTGACAGTGCTACTTTTTTTGCCATGGTAACTTTGGAGCATAAAAGGCACCATCAGGGCCAGGAGCTATAACATCTGGTAAATGAGAGTTCTCGCAGTGTCAAATGGCTGTCTAAAGACTAGACAAACCCTTTAAATGCTGAAGTCCCTGAGTCATCTGACCTCTATCATTGATTTAGAAACATTTTATTAACCTTTTCATTTTCTTTCCTTGTTGTATTAAGTCATTAAGATAAAAATGGAGCAGGGTAGCTTGGAGGCATATTGGATTTGGTCCACGATCGCGCCTCAGTGTTTCCTGGTCGTGCTCAGTCTTGCCACTTACTGGTTGATCAGTGTGCTAAAGAGTTTCTAAGAAACTACAAGGAGCACAGGTTAGGCTACAGGAATAACACCTACATGGGAGCCATCACACTGACTCCTTTTTACTTTCTTGTGTAGTTTCTTCTAAGTAGGAAGGTGGATTAGCAGATATGAAGGAGAAGCAGGGCTTCTGGGCTGGGGTCCATTGATAAGTAGTTCCCTTGAGGTCTACTGTAGGTATGATAACAGCCCCCTTGCTTCCAGTCTCAGACACACACTGTCTGGACTGTCCCTGTTGTGGTTTTAACTGCTTCACATGCCTAAGCTAAACTGTCCCTTACTGTTGGACTCAAGAATTGTATCGTAATACAATTGAGTCCAATATATCAAATGAGTACTTTTACCTGAAACGAACACTCCCATGTGTATGATCATAAAAACTATACATGGCTGACGTTATTGCTGCTTTGTCTACCATTTATGATGACATTTATAGTAACGTATGCTCAAGAATGTACAGAGCTGCATACAGTCATACCTAGGTTTAAGATCTCGACATGGCATTTAGTAGGTATGTGGAGTAAATGATTCCCCCAGTGTCAACAGCCAGTAAACATCTATTCAGGGTTCCCTTCCTACAGGCCAGCTGGTTCTTCATTGATGCAAGAGGAGGACACGATCTCCCGCCAGCGCTGCCTGTGTGCTTTGTTTTACCTCCCTGCTCGCCCTGTTGCTTTTACTGCCCTCAGACTGCCGATGGTGTATTATCTGAGTCTGGGGAGACTGAGCTGGCTGGATGCTGCTGCAGCAGCAGTGAGAGGGAAAACTAAAAGTGGTTGTAAACTGCCATTGGGCCAGTCACCACACTGCTTACTGTGGCAATGCATTCTTTTCACTAGAAGATGGAAGCACTGCGGCTGACTCTTCACTTACACACAATGCAACAGGTGTGTGTGTGTGTGTGTGTGTGTGTGTGACTTGTCCTTTTTGCCCTGCTTTTCTCTTTTTATGGCACATAGCATCTGTCGCTGTTGCTATGTGAGGGACAAACATGAAGCAGTGCCTTACACACACAGCACACAGTGATATTAGTGACTCGAGGAAATGGGGTTTCTATTGACAGCGGTGCGAAGTTCATATTATTTCTATCGAGCTTGGAGCCAGTGTCTCCTCTTCCCTCCCAAATGAATATATGGAGCTCTTTATTAGCTGTAACTGGACAGTTCCATGCAGATTCTCCCCTCTCTAGTTTTGTGATTTACAATCTCAGCCTTTTCAGAAGAATTGCAGTAGGATTTATTTATCAACATAATGTAGGCCTTACCTCGGCTCCACTGCCCCTGTCTCTCCTGTCAGACTGCGGTGGCTACGGATTGTATGTTCATGTTGTGATTATCAGGTCTTCTTGCAGCTTGGCCAAAGGGCTCTACTTGTTTGAAGAGATATCTACAGTGTGCGTGTGTGTGTTTGACAGAGCCTTCCCAGCATATCCTCTCAGACTCTGTAGTGTAAATACGACTTGGTCCCTCACTCCGTAAGCATTGTTGTTAGACAGAGAGAGGATACATGGCTCATATTGCAGATTGGTTTTTGATCATAAAGGTCAAAATGATGGATTGTTGTTTTACTGTTGTCTGCTGATGAGGTGGTAATTGAAACTTTAATGTTTAATGATCATCCTTCAATTTCCAGGGTTAAAATGATGAGCAGGTATAATCAAAGGCCATCCGCTTCCAGTTTACATGCAGTGATGCATACAGTTATGGATTGCATATATCTGCACACACCTAGCTACTACTTCTGTTTTGTTTGTGTGCCTGTTGTCTCCTTTTATTACTGTTGAGTTGTCTTGTTTGTTAGTTCAGCTGGGGGAGAATAAAGTGGTCTGTGGCTATATTGGAGTTCATTCCATGACGCTGTATTGTTCAGTAAATGGCTCCAAAAGCAGCTGCTCTCATTAGCAGAGCGGCCCATCACTATGGCTGCTTTCTATGGAAGTTCTGGCCAAATGGAGCCTGCATGGGTAAACAGAGACAGGGCTTTCTGGATTGGTGAAATTGCGGGACTTCAGCTATGAATAAGCATGTTCTCATCGACGGATCCGGATATTTATGTCTCACTCTCACAGTATTCCCAGTGAGTCACATGAAGTGCCTCATTACATTCTTCCACTTTCATAAGTTGTAGCCAGGTTCCTTTTCAGATCACTTAAGCCATATTTTTTGTTGTATATGCCTATGAAAAATATCATATTATAATGAAATATTTTCTTTAAATTTCAAAGTCTTATCTTGGGCCGTGTTTGTTTTGTGTGTGTGTGTGTGTGTGTGTGTGTGTGTGTGTGCCACCAAACGTTTGGTAAAATATTTGTCTTTTTTCTCCATGTGCCTATAAGGAGCGGAGCTGCCGACCTCGCCGCCCCGAAACCTGGTGGGATCACTGATGACCTTTGTTGCTGCCCTCACCTGCTCCTGCTCTTCCTCATTATCCCTCTCCTCCACTTTCTTAAACTCCCCTCCTCTGTGTCTCTCAGCCCCGGGCTTATGACTCAAACCCGCTGAAGGGAGCAACACAGTAGCTGGCAAAGGATGAAGCGGGTCTGCCTGCCAACACCAGACAGAGGATAGAAGACACAAAAGGACTAGCGAAGGGGAGAGAATCAGAGAGAGATTAAGAGAGAGAGGACGACTAGTGGAGAGAGCTACAACGAAGCTGTGAGAGAAGCAGCAACAACATTCAAGATGCCACGCCGAAGGAAAAACACAAGTTTCACTTGAGTGTCATGAGCTAGCAAGGGGTCTCTAACAGATCTAGAACTGTGGACTTCTTCTTAACAAACTTCTGCCCCCACCACAACCCTCACACGCACGCACACAAACACACACACACACACACATACATACATACACACCCAAGTTGTGGAGACACACACTCCTGCTCCCTGGGGCTCCTTGTTAACACCTAATATGCCTCTGTAAGAAGTGTGAGCCATGCCAGCCAAGGGGAAGTACCTGTTGAATGACCAGGAGCTGAAAAATGAGGCACTATACAGCAAATTCTCTTGCATCAGCCAGTATCAGCCGCTGGTGCTCCTGCTGGGCCTCTCCATGCTCTCCTGTGCAATCCTCCTCATCCTCTTCTTTGCCCTTCAGCTGGTGAGTGTTCATATCCACATATTGTTAAAAACTGAGAGAAATGTTGGACTGTTTGCACATTTCACATTGAATATCATGGAGTTTTTTAGGTTATTGATCATTATGCAAATGTTTGAGTGCTTTAATTTTTACAGCAAGAGTTATTTGGCCATGAGCCACTTTTAAATATTGACTTCACTGTGCAGAAAACATATTTAACTGTCAGTCAAAACCTGTGCACCAGACTGTGAATTTTGTGCAGCATTACCCCACTAATCAGCAGCCATTGAGGCAGAGGCGTGATTGGTCATTGATCAGTAGTTCTTGTGAACTTTCTGCAAAGAGACATTAATTACTAATTGTAGCTTCTAAAGTCAGGTAATTTGATAATTTGTCGGTTGAAGTCTGGGAATATCAGGGTTTTCACACTGTCACTGACCTTGATATTCACTTTGCCTTGTTTCGTTGGATTTTTGTGCCCTTGCAAAATACACATGGTGCAATTTGGGTGGGGGGAATGGCACAACAAGATGGTAGTTGGCGCAATGCAAGGTGTTGACATTTGATACAAACTGAGTTTTTGACTTTTTTCAGCACATGGTTACTTAAATGTAACAGTAATACAAGAACAATTAACAATTAATTAAAGAACAATGCTGGATACTGTGAATATACACTTTTTCCAACCAGCCTGACTTACCTGATTACAGTAAATTCACAAGTACCTTCACTGTTCCATCTTGAAACAAGGCAGGTTCCTCTGATGTCAACACAATGACTAGTAAATTGTGAACCTTGTAACAAAGTTGGCTTCAGGTAGTGCTGTTGGACTAAACATCAGAAATCAATGCTGACATTCTGTAGTCTGTGTAAGTAATGTTTCTGTAACTTATAACTTGCCTTTAACTGCATGGCTACATTCATATTTCTCCTGAATCTTATAACATTGACAGTCTGTATGTGACACATGCACACTGGCCCTGGTAATTATCACCCAGACCATAGTTACATTAGGCAGTGGATCTCTGTTTTCCTCTCTCAGGGTATGTTGTATTTCTTTGATAGCTAGTTGATGAAATTATGCCAGATAAGCAAATTAAAGACACCATTATGGTCCAATCACTTATATAATTATCAGCTAAGATGCCCTAGATAAGAAAACAACATTTTCAGAAGCCTGGCTCAAGTATTATTTGCAGCCACCGTTTATGCTGTTAATGGGTTGGTAATTATAGGCCGACCGATACTGGATTTCTGAGGCCATTATCGATATTGATATTTGGGAAAATCTGTACTGCAATTTTTTGTTACTTATCGGCAAACATATACAGCATACCAATATATCTGCAATAAGCTAATATCGGCTGATTTATCGGTCTAGCTCCATTGTTCATGTTAAGGAGATTGATAAGACTTTGCAGAATTAGCTGCCTGTTTACCAAATATGTCACCTAACTGAGGTTGGTCTTTTGACTTGTCATAGCAGGAAAGACACAGGTGTAACAAATAACATTAACGATGGCTCTGTTCCATGATGTGGCCTTTGAAGCCATGACAGTGAGCCATCATGCACAAGATCAGGACCTTGGAACTGCCTCATCTAAATTGAAATGCACCTCTGCTTTTTCTTCTGACATGTCAAAATGTCTGCCTTGAAAAACATTTCTGATCAGTTTATGTTACACTGATGTTCAAATTATATTGTTCAAAATGTACACTCAGTGGCCACTTTATTAGGTACACCTGTACAGTCTAATGCCATCCAATACAACTGTTCTGCCACAGAGTCTGCTTTTATAATGCCTATAATGTTCAGTTTATGTTGACACTGTCATATAGAGCCAAAATCATGACATGAAGTGGCAGGAGAAGGACCCAAATGCTGTTTTATTTAAACTCCTACGTGAGGCACAGGTAGGCAGGCAAACAAGAGGGTAAGTCCAGGTACGTGAAAACACAGGAACACTCACACAAAGGGCACAGAAACCATCCGGACACATGACATAAGACAATGAATTGACAGGGAACAAAGGAAAAGGACAGGTATACATAGGGAAAGGCTAACAAGGGAATCAGGGGCAGGTGTGCAAAGGGGAGCAGGTGAAGACAATCAAGGATAACGACACAAGAGCAGGCACACACAGGAAACAAGAGACAAGATTACAAAATAATACAGGAAACTAAACAAAGAGTCCAGACCCTAACACGTCACGTCTGTTCTACTAGCTTCTGTAACTACTTCTGTAACTGTAAGTGCGATCTGTCATTCAGCATTTATTCCATCAGGTTTTCTGAAAAAACGAAGCATGTTGCTGGAGTTTACTTTGCATATTCTAAGACAAATCGACATCCACTACAGCGGTAGCTATAAGAAATTGAAACATTCGGGATATTTGTGATAACAAAGTTAATAAAAAGAAAAAACTACAGCGCCCATGTAAAAACTACAAGAGTAGCAGCACAGTTACTATAAGTCATTTTTCCAACTACAGACATGTCTAAGCGTGCCGAGACTTGCTTCTGAATGAGCCAAGAGCGCATGGACTCGCCTCTTCTGTCGAGCTGTGATGATTAGCCCGCGAACGTCTAGGACTAATGGGAAATGGTATTCGTTAAAGGCTGCGAAATTCTTTAGTTATTAGCATTGTTACAAATGTCAGTGGGATCTTGAATGAGGTTTTCGTACTTCTGTAACAGAACCCAGAGGTTTGACTTTGGCTCTCTATAGAGGTGTTAATTTAATTAGTTTGCCATATGTTTTAGCATTGAGATCATAGTTAGTGATGGTGTTGTACTGGATTGGATTATATTGTACTAAAGTCTACCTAATAAAGTGGCCACTGAGTGTACATCACACAGAAACCCCTTGGACTGTGAAATGCAAATAGTACATGACAATATTATTGTCATACTGTATTGAAATACAGCATAAAAAAAGTATGGAAATCAAAAATTAAGATGTATCAAGATTGAGAATCATTTTAGAGATTCACAGCCCTGTAGCATTTGTCTGTCGCTTTGATGGTGCCGAGAGGATTCATTGAGTTAGATGGTGTATGGGGACTAATGTGGCACATTAGGACAGCAGCAGTAGCCTAATGTTTAGAGAAGCAGGATGGTCAATTTGAAATCCTTAGGTTGGATGTGAAAATGTGTCAAATGAGAAACTCTCTCCTCTCCCTCGACAATTACTTAAATAAAGCACTTAACTCCCCTTCACTACCAGTGCAGCTGCCCAGAAGCGTGAATGAGTGAGTGATTGTGTAACTGTTTGAATGTGAAGGAGGAGATCGCTGAAATAGACACGAAAATAGAGAATGCATATTCCAGTTGCCTTTCCCAGATTAAAAAAGGTTAGAAATGCATCTGTTAAACAACATCAGGCACATGTTTCATAATGCTGATGATCCTTCTCTGTCAGGAAATTGTCTTGTCTTTCACCGCAGAGAGGGCAAAGGTCAGGGTGCGACACAGAACAGTAGCCCTTGGAGCTGGTAGCGCTAGTTCACTTTTCCTCAAAAATACTTCAACACAGGATATGCCTGCTGACATGGGGTCTTGAGCACAGGTCTATTCACTCAGGCCCAGTCTCCCTGCTAGATACGCTACTCTGCTACACCAAAAATGACTCAACAAAGACATAAAATGGTGGTTAAAACAATGTAGCTGTTAACGTGTAGAGAGTGTAATTGTGGTTCTGATTGTGACAGGAAAAGGCAGGTATTCATTGACTTCGGCTGATTGGCTGCATGCTGTTGATTTTGGCATGATGGCAGGTAGCAGAGCAGTCCAGCAGTTCATATAGTGAACTGACAGCTTCTGTCACTACAGATTATATTACTTTCCCTCTGTTGGAAAAAACATCCTAACCTTCCTTCTATTGTGTGGCTGCCGGCTCTCTGGCTGGCACACTCCCTTTTTCTCTCGTTATTGTACTTGTGCATAAAGATCTTTCACTCTCACACAGTCCTTTTTGAAAGGGCTCCATCCCTCATGTATATGCACGCATGTATACTCACGCGCTGATTTAGTTTCTTGCTCATACACACACATACCCAATTTTATGTCCTGCAACTTTCGCGTTCATTTTAGTTACTCCTAGATTGTAAATTGTGACATTAAATATGCAAAATTCACTAACTCACCCAAACCCTCATCCATCCCCGGACATACCGTCACTCACTCTATCTATTCCTTTTTTCCCTCTTTCTTCGTAGCTGTCTTCCCGCACACACAGTTGCCAGGGGTACAGAATAGTTGAGAGAAAATGCTGGGATGGAGCTTGTATAACGCTGTTGTTAAATGCAAAGGGGAGGGGCAGGGTGCCTGTTAGGGGTTGGCTACCGGTATCAGGAGGTCACTGTCAACTTATATAACTCCTCTCCAATCCACATCGCATGAAGAGCAACGCTGAGAGGAAAACTGGCTGAGCTCATGTTCCAAATGGCACTTGTGGAAGCAGTCTCAGGCCCTGATTGGATGGAGAGATGGTATTAAGCAGCCTGTTGTTTGGCTTCTTAAAATTGTATCTAAATACAGTGGGTTTATATGTTTCTGAGAGCTATGAGAGGTTGTTTGTGGAGTGTATATTCCATACACGGCTCCTGTTTTGCCATGTCACACTTCACTTTTCTGCCACTGCGGCTTTGACCCCTGCCTTTGTTGCTTATAATTGTGATGATCCGGTAGTTGAGGCATTCTTCACTGTTGAGCTTATTGTAGGATAACCATAGTATACACCATATTTTTCACTTGTCTTTTTAGTAATAAGTAACATACAGACAGTGTTTAAAGCTATCAGGAATTTGCCTGGGTGACGTTACTTCAGGAATATATCACACTGGTGGAAACAGCACAGGAACAAGAGGACCATTTAGTGTAAAAGAACAGACATAAAGTTCACAGCGCAGTGTAAATGTTACTGTTTATCTATATAAATAGCTATTACTTTCTATCAGTAAGAACCTGCAGACATAAATACTGAACGATTATACAGACAACAATGCTATATCATAAAAATAATGTCATATGAGCGAAGAATTAATGAAAAGTAAAGTATGCAAATACTACAGAAGAGTGGTTTCATGTGATTTTTTTAGTCCTTGGTGTGCCATACATTGAACGTTATAGCCGTATCTGTTCATGTGGTTTTAGCTCCTATTCATTTAGGATAATTGTTTTTTTTTCCACCCACAAAAGGGTTTTGTCAAGACTCACAGCTACATAGGGAGTAGAAAGTGCTTTAGTTGAGATCTGGCCTTTTCCAGTGCTGCCATGGTAACCAGAAGGCTCAACATACAATGCAGAGATGGCCTTCTCTGAACAGAGATCTATTAACACTGTCTTTGTACATCCGTCTCACTCTTGAGCTCTCTTTTAACCCCTTGTTTTCTCTCGTGCTCTTCCTCCGACACCCACTCCCTCTTCCACTTACAGCAAGACAATCACACACACACATGCATACACTTGGATAAACATAGTTTTCATAGTGTTCCTTTCATGCGCACACACACACACACACACACACACACACACACACAGATATTCACACAAGCATAGACACATACTTGCAAACAGGCTTCCTCGCACACACATCTACAATCTTTTTCCCACGTGCATGCTTCTCACTGTACAGTAACTCAATCAGGAAGATGGTGGCCTGGAGCGAACAGGACATGACACAGAGACAGATGTGAATAAAATCTCCTACATAAGCCTCAATGCTCAGGCTGAATATCAATAGCTCTCAGGAGCATCTTATACTCAACTAAAACCTCAGGTCAGAAATGCAAGCAATAAAATACTGATTAAAAAAGATAAGCTAGTGTGCAAGCATTTTATTAAAGTGACAGTAGATTCAAGTGTGGACAAAATAACAGACTTGCCATACAAAAAAAATACAATAGCCCTGCAGTATATCAATTTGGTAAAGCCCATAATGTTTGGTTTTTGTTGAGACCCAGAAAGATGCTCATTAAAACCAATGGCATTGTTTGAGGGTGTAGCTTTTTTCAGTCAGTCAGTGAAGGTCTACTTAGGATGACTTTTGAGACTTTCCACATCAGGCAGCTGCATAGTCTCTTTGTCCCTCTGCAAGTTGCCTAATGTTGTCTTAAACCCTAATTTATAAAAATGGCAACTGTCATCTATTTAAGCTGACACATACTAGTAACTGTAATATCTCTTATGTATATGGTATTCTGTTAAATACCATTGCATGAATTACATACACTAAATGTATGCAAACTGTCTATAGTAAAAATCTTGCAAACAGTATGACATATGTCAAACACAGGAAACCTGCATAAGGATGAAATATTGTACCAAATTGACCCTCGTCTGTATTGACTGAAAGATACTGCACATATTGGTATGACTGTAATAAACTGCATTTATTTTTCTCTTCCTCCCTTGCCGCTGGAGCAGAGTGCCAAGGAACACTGTGCCTTTGTGAGCGTGGTGAGCTGCAGCCTGTGTGTGTTTTTCGCCGTGTTTGTGCTGTTGTGTACAGAGATGCTCTCGCAGCGATGGAGGTGTCTGCTGGGCCTGATTGTATGGGCCACACACATAACAATGGGCTACACCTTCATCTTCAGCAGCCCCATCATCCTCCCTTGGGACCAGGTAACCTCACCTCCCAGCCGGTTCAGACTAAGGTTGTATTTTTGTTGTCAGTGACTGTTACAAACTTACAGGCATGGGAATCTTAAACAACAAATACAGTCTGTACAGATGTGAAATATTTATATATAAGCTAGAATTCTTGAATATTTCCCATCTCTAATATTTGGATGACAGATCATTTAAAAATAAACTTGCATTAGTTAATCACATTTTCTAGTGTATATTTCTAGAATTTGGCACTGTATTTGCGCAAAGGTCTGTAGTATTTGTTATACAGTAGGTATTCCTTATACCTCATTTCCCAACATACAGGCATACAACAACATACACCTCTTTTATTTACAAGTACTAAGTTTCGTGAGATGTGCAACCACACTTTTAAGGCACCAGATTACTCGGAGTGAGTGAATGAACGCAGCACTTAGGAGAATTTAATTTAGTTGTGGCACGGCCGATGACTTCTTGAAATAATGGAACCTTTATGTTCCCAGGTGCCTTTCTTCGTCTTCATCATCTTCACCGTGTACACTATGCTGCCATTCCAGTTGAAGTGTGCTGTGGTGCTGAGCGTCATGTCCTCACTCTCCCACATCATGGTCCTTACACTGCACCTCACCATTTACGACGAAGCGCCCACTCCTCACCTTCCCAACCAGGTAAAACCAGCTGGTGAAAAACGATGCCATTATGTTGTGGAAATGCTTCTGTAATGCTAATGTATCAGTCTGCAGCTGTGTGTTGAAGACCTCAAGCCAATATGTGTTATTAAAGGCAACTGTTATTTCCCTAATGAAGCTGCCGTTCAGCTTTTTGTGTAAATATTCTTTATAATTGAGTTTAACAAAAATAATGACCAGAAGTGACATAATAGACAATAATTAGACACTATAACTTTACAATGAAACCAAGAATAAAGACCCAACACTGAAACTGTGGGAGATAATACTTACTTTATTTGAACATGTCACCAAGAATAAAAAATGGACAGTTATTTTAAAGATAGCAAGGTATATAAACCCCTCTTCTGGAATCTGAATATGGTATTCAGATATCCAACAATCATACACAGACAGATAGACGTGTAAATCTAAACTGGTTGTTTTGATGGTGAAGATAAACATTAAAAAACACAAATGTGTATTAACAAAATAAAGCTAAAGTTAAGGTTTGAATAAACAATGTTTGGCCTGGGTCAGATACAGTAAAATATAAAGAATATGAAAGTAAAGCCACTAACAAAGTGAATGAGTAAGTCCCAATCTCAGACTCATGCGCGCGCGTGTGTGTGTGCATGTTGGTGTTTTCCGTTGGAGCTCTAACATCTGCTACTGTGTCTGTTCCTGTAGCTGCTGTCCAATGCAGTGGTGTTTCTGTGCGGCAGTGTGGTGGGAGCCTTCCATAAGGTCTTGATGGAGAAAACCCTGAGGCAGACATTTCGAGACACCTTGAGGTGCCTGAGAATGCGGATGAAGCTGGAGATAGAAAAGAGACAACAGGTTAGTGCTACACTCTGTCTGAAGAAATGGCCATTAAATATGAAAGCATACAGTATGTTATCAAAACCTGTCTTGCTCACTACATTAGTGTAAGTAAAAATAAACATATTTATGTTTATTTTTACTTTTATATCTTTTATAAATTTGTGTAAAAAACCACCTGCAAACTGCAACAGTCCACATAGATCCTCATTAAGAAAGGTGTATCAACAATGATTAACACATGTATTAATTAAGAAACAAAAGGTACAATTACACTAAACATAAGAAAGAAAAATATCTCAGTCTACTTTAGATACAGGTAATAAAAATCAGGCAAAATGTAAATAGTGAGGTGCATTACAGTCTGTATGGCTTTAGGATTATTAAGTGGCCACCTCCCATCACACATTTGGTTGAATTAAACCCACACTACATCCATACACACTCTCATTGAGTAATGATCCATTATAGAATCTTTTATCATTTAAATCCCAGGTATGGGAGCATTTTGGCTTCCCCGTTAATGTTAATAAATAATACAAAAGCAAAGTTATTTGTCTCACTTCTGAAAAATGATCCGTAATCCGTGATTCCAATCCGTGATCCAATCCGAACCCTGAGTTTGTGATCCGTTGCACTACTAAATCCAACTGTGATGAACTTTTTAATACCTTTTTATTTTACTGCATCATCTGCATTTTAGTAACCTCACTGAGTGGAAACAAGCATTAGAGACAAATGATGAATAGCTCATCAGTAATTGTTATTGCTATACTCTTATAACTGAATTTCATCTTTAAGCTTTGCCTTTGGCTGGCCTCATGTTGACTCTCCCATGGATGTTTTCTTTGCGACCAACAAATCCTTCTCAAATTAGATTTCCCTGTGATGCCTTTTAAATTAGATGCATCTGCGCTGACTTGCTTTGACTTCAGAGGCATTTTTAAAGCAAATTTTGTCATTTGTTATGACTGTTGCTTAGTACGGGACATAAAGCGCGCTGATAGAGAAGCTGTTGTGTTGCCTAGCAGGACAGAAAGGAATGATATAATCATTAACATTTAAACCTCCTGTTGTATTTGAATTGGGGCTGAGAAAAGTCTGGTGCACAAAGTTAGCGAAAAGGAACAGGGACATAATAGCATGGTGGGGGAAGCTCCAAAAATGGGGAACCAATGAGCAACTCACATTGTGTTCCCACATTAATTTCAGCGGGAGGAGCCCAGTGTGTTCCCTCTGAAATGTTTCTTGGCAGGGTGCTAAGGACTTCAAAAATGGCATTTAAACTGTATGAAGTTAACACTTCCCTTTGAAGCCAATACTAATGAAATTCTCTCAAACACTGCTGACCCTGCTACACCTACTACTTTCCCATAAATCTAAGTAAATGAGAGTCACTGCATGCATTTAGTGACAGCATTGTTTTTTCCCCAAATTTAAGATATGTAATACACATAAGTAATTAAAGTAAATGTATTCATTTAGAAATAAAAGACTAATGGATAACATTTACAGCAGCACTATATCATGTGACACATCCTGCAGTTGCCCACCATCATCGATACAAAGGCCACATTATGAGAGGTGAGTTTTCATGTTTCAGACTCTGGGGAAGCTAAAAGGGTCATTTGAACCCTGTAAGAGGTCAGCCAGAGTGAATGGGACCAGTTCAGGTTGCAGCAGAGTGGAGCAAGTTCACACACACACACAAAGACAGACACACACATCCACACAAAATTCATTGCCTTATGTGAGTATTTAACCCTCTGGGCCTTTCCCACATTATGTGTTGTCCCAGCGTGATTGAAAAAATTATTAAATGTGGATTATTTTGGTTTTGGTTTTGGCAAACTGGAAATGTCAATTTCAATTTTTAGATTTATTTAGTTTTTCTAAAAATTAATCAAAAGTAAAAAGCTGGAATGTTTTGAGTCAAAACATATTCACCTCTTTGCGGTAACACTCCAAATTAAGTTATGGTGCAGTTTAATTATTTTCAGTCCTTGAGATGTCTGTACAACCTGGAGTGTGTCCAGAAACACTCCAGGGAAATAAAATTCTTGTGACAGCACATGGAAAGCACACATGGAACATTCTGACATGTTAAAGCAAAAGATCCTGTGGTCTGATGAAAACTAATAAGAAATTTTGCTGTAATGCAAAGCACTGTGTCGGACCAACACTGGGCACAGGTCAATAGCCATATAACGCGCCTTGCATACCATGAAATGTGGTATTAGTAGCAGCATGCCAAAGGGGTGGCGGGTTTTCTCAGCTCTATTGACTTAGCAAAACAAAACAGAAGGATCCATGAATAGAGCAAAATACAGGAGATTCTTCAGGAGTTATTTCTAGCATATTAGATTGGGGAGACAAACGGTGTTCCAACAGGACAGTGACCTGGAGTATACAGCTAAATGAACACTGGAACGGCTTCAAAACAAGAATGTGAATGTCCTTAGCTGGCCCGGCTGAAGCCCACAACTAAATCCCTGGGAAATTGAAGTGAACACACACGCACTTCTCATCCCATCTGACCTATCTTGAGCAAATAATAAGGAAACTTTAGGGGGAAAAAATTACAAAATCCAGATTTTATTTGCTGAAGTACATATTCATGACTTGCAGGGTTGTATACTTGAGTACCTGTTTAAATGAGACATTTATATTTCACTTTCAAGCACAGAAACTAAATGTAAACTTTTGTCAGATTTTGTATTCACTTTGCAACACTACAAATTGTGGAAAATGTTAAAGGAAAGTTAATAAATTTACAAAAAGTGTACATTTTTGTACCAAAACAAAAAAGTACCAATTTATTCCCACACACAGAAACGCACACAAACATCTTTCTTTTTTGTGGACACACACATTGCGCGCACACACACACACACACACACACACACACGCTTGCTTTGGTCTCGTACTTTGAAATTCTCTCATGCATTCATCTCTATTTACATCCACTTGTGCATTCTAAAGCACTCTGCATTGACTGTATTATATAAAAAGCATTTTGTAGATACATTTAACAAGCCTTGACTCAGCCAGTGTGGTCAGATGATCTAACCTGATGCCCCTCTGGTGGTATGAAGAGGGATTAATCATTTGTTGAGAAGTTGCCTCTTCAGATTCCTGTCTTAATCAAGCCATTGAACTCTGAACACTTCTCAGCCCTCTGGCTATTGTGGCAGACTGGTGCCAGTGGTATTTCTTATTGAATAAATGTATTGTGCCATACTGGCAGAGTCTGAAATATTCTTCCACTTTGTCATGTTTACCATTATTTGGCAAGATGGACTATGACTATGAATTTAAAAAGACGAATGGTAGGGGCAGGGAGGAGGGGTAAAGAGTGGGTTAAGTTATAATTAGGATCATAGGAAACTTCCTATGATCCTATGATAGAGGTTGAAAAATTAGTGACATTTTTGGCTAGGGCATGGCATACGAAGGCAAGGCAAGGCAGCTTTATTTATATAGCACATTTCAAACGGCAATTCAAAGTGCTTTACATAGGTAAAGAAAAACATTAGAATGACATTCAAAACAATAAGAATAAAATCAATTAAGAAAAATGAAATAAAATACATAAAATGAAATAAAATACAGTTACAGTGCAGTAAAAAGATGTAAGTTGCCAATGCAACAAAGGAAATAAAACTGTATTAGAGAAACCAGTCATGCAAATGCACAGGAGAACAGCAGAGTTTTTAATTTCGTTTTGAAAGTGACTAAAGTTGGGGCGCATTTGAGATCTTCAGGAAGTTGGTTCCATCTGTGTGCAGCATAGTAGCTAAAAGCAGCTTCACCCTGTTTGGTTCTGACTCGAGGTACAACCAGTTGACTGCTTCCTAAAGATCTAAGGGCCAATGTGATATAACTATAAAAGCGACATAAACGAAGAGACAAGCAGTGGTGAAATTTAAAAAAAACTCACTCCTTCACTATTATTACTATTAATTGGATTGAATGAAAAACCTGTCAGGTGAACAGTGCTCTGACAGATGCTTGATGAGACAACAATTCATAGGTCTGGGAGTCTGAGCTTGTGTACTCATGATCATGCTTGTGTGTGTGTGTGTGTGTGTTCTGGCTTTTCCCAGGTCATTTCAGGACTCTACCACTTTATTTGACCATTTGTCAAATAAGCCTGATTCACTGGCTCACCTACATTCTAATTATGTAACTAATTGTGTGTGTGTGTGTGTGTGTGTGTGTGTGTGTGTGTTTGCAGGAGAACCTGCTGCAGTCTGTGCTGCCAGTCTACATCTCCATGAAGATGAAGCTGGCAATCATGGAGCGCCTGCAAGACTGTAAAGACAAAGAAGAGCAACAGCGACTCGTCAAAGATAACAACTTCCACAGTCTTTATGTCAAGAGGCATGAGAATGTCAGGTACAACCACCAACCACCTTAAAAGAAACTTAAAAAAACATGGAAAGCCATAGATTTTCATGAATTAGCCATTGTTCACTTCATTATGGAAGCCTTATTTTACTGGCCAAATCATGCACTTAAAAAGCCTGTCTGAGCCATCAAGACCTTTTTTGAGAACATTCAGTTGTCCTTCTACATATGTATGCTTTGTAAAGTATCAATGAAAGTATATTGACTGTCCTGCCTGAGACTTTGAAAGCAAGTGTCTGTGGCCTGAACCTGCATTACTTACAATTGGTAAAAGGAGACTCCCAGGAGGTTCTCAGACCAGAGTCAAAGACTAAATTCATGAAAACGTAGAAGAAATCACTTCAAATGAGTTATGACTTACTCTATAACCAGTATGACAGACTTATGAAAAACCTGTATCTTTTAACAGCAGCTTAAAAAAAGAGATTTTATTATATATCTGTTTGACCGCTGTCTTCATAGTATCTCTAATCTGAAATGAGAAACACGGATCTAGCTTTTTGAACTATATTATTTTTTAATCTTGCTATACTTTGATATTTCAAAACTAAACATAACTGAGTTCTTTAATCAGACTGACTGTCTACTTCGTCTGTATTCTCAATCTTATAAATCCTTGGCCGTTCTCAGGGAAACTTGTATTCATGCTTTTTTCTATGCACTTTCTATCACTTCATAAAACATAGATGAGGCACAAAAGCAAAAAAGTGCACACAAAAAGCAGATTTCCGCAGCCACTTCTCGTAACGATGGAGATTAGTATGTCTGTTTGTTGTCAGAGCAGTGACCCAGTTACAGCTCTTTGTTTTACGAGGGTTTCATTAATTTAGCAAGTGCTGACAGATATTGGGTCAGCTTAAACTGAACTTTGGCAGATGGCTCACCAGCTGATTTTTTTAGAATAAATGTAGGCAAGATACAATCTCTGCCTTACCTCAATAGGGGAATTGCATTACAGTGTTTCTTCTGAGGAAAGGGAATACATTGGAAGAAAGCTTCTGAAGCTTCATTAGTTTTTTCAGTGCAAATGTTTGTTTGTTTTTTCAAATTTTGGCAATTTCAGTTTTGATCAGAAAGATGTAATACTGGCATATAATACAATTAATATAATACAATTTTTAAAATGGCAACACAGATGGCAAAAACACAGAAAGTGATTGGGTTGTTAATATCCACTCGCCCACTTATCTTTCAGAATGTTTAGACACTAAACTTTTGGACTTTTCTAATCAAGAGGTCATTGTGAAGGCATCAGTCGTACTTGCTGCCATATTCATTTGGGTCCACAATAAGAAGGTGTTGAATGATAGGCTGCACCCCTGACCTATCCCTATAATTACCCCAGTCAGACCAGTCATTAGCTGTGCTGTCTGCCTCATGAAATGATGTGAACCGTGGGTGTACTTGGATTTAGTTGATAGTTACATCAGTTTGCAGAGAAAACAATAATGTGGCAGTGAGTTCCCATCAATGGGCATCTCAAAGTCAAATTAGATATATCTCATCATGCTGTAATTCACATGCATTCATCACAATTGTTGACATGCCCTGTATCTCACCGAGATGAGCACGGTGTTCACTGGTGATGCTTACTTTGCAATGGTTGGAGTTTCAGTTTCCACTATGTCCAGCCATGCTAAAGCAGGGAGGCAGGTCAGGTGATCTGTGTAGGTTGGGCTTTTGCCAAACTTCCAGCAGTTTTTCCTTGTGGTGTCGGGGTCTTTCAGAGGTCAGATGAGATATCAGTGTCCCTCTGTGGTTCACTGGCAGGCAGCTTTAATGATGCCTAGGCTATGTTTCAGCATTGAACCACCAGACAGGCCTTTTAATCAGTTGCTGATCAGGTCTACCAGAGTTTAATGGGAGGTGGGTCAGGAGCTTTTTGCCTTAAATCCTGAAATCTTCATAATGGGTCATAAAGGGCCGTCAAGGCTGTGCAGAGTAAATCAGGCCCAAATTTGGAGGACACAAATGGTGTAAGCTTTATGCACCCTAGTATTCTCCAATCCATTCCACACTGCTTGACTGCGAACAGTGCATTCAGGTGGTCCTTTTGTAAAGTTCAGTCCAGTTTGTAAAGTTGATTGACTGATTGAAAATGCCACTGCACGGAATGATGGAAGCCAGGGATGATCTCCCAGTATATCTTTTTTTTTATTAGTAGCCTGGACATGTATTACAGATAGACAGAAGTTACATGGATTACCGTTGCCCACCAGTTATCCATTGTGTTGAAGTGAAACGTCATAACTCAAACCTGAAAGCCCCCATTTGGTCTCTGTGAGGTCTCTTTTTTGGTGAGAGGTGCAGAGTCAGCTAAGCCTGCTGGTCTTCTGCAGGACTCCCCTTCGTGGATGTGGACTTGAAAAGGATGCGTGTCATTGTATATATGGATATATGATTTTTAGCAGACATTATCTCTGTTGATTTAAGTGTGTTTGTGTGTGTTAAACGCTCATTGTATTTCTTTCTTTCAGTATTCTATATGCCGACATTGTTGGCTTCACCCGATTGGCCAGTGACTGTTCTCCCAAAGAGCTTGTCATTATGCTCAATGAATTGTTCGGCAAGTTTGACCAAATTGCCAAGGTGAGTCGTCATTTAGAATTTCTTTATGCCATTATTACAAACAACTTCATACTAGCTAACAAACCTCATACTAGCTGGGAAAATCTGGACTGCATTGTGAACAAGGAAAACACTCTCTTCTTATCAAGCCGTGACCAAGGCACTTTAAACCTCAGTACTACAAGACTGTGGTTGTATTGAGCGGCTCCCATGTGTTGGCACGTGTACACTCATATCCTGTCTATCTGCTTACCCACACCCTAACCCTATATTTTGTTTTGGTTTCTCATCTTTTTTATTTCTTATTCTTTTATAGGAAAACGAATGCATGAGAATCAAGATCCTTGGAGATTGCTACTACTGCGTGTCAGGGCTGCCGGTCTCTCTGCCTAAACATGCCAAGAACTGTGTCAAAATGGGCCTGGACATGTGTGAAGCCATCAAGTGAGTCTGTGCCAACCATCACCGTCAACCCGGATTGAAACATATAATACATTGCATATAGCCACTTTTCTTTACTATGCTGTTAAAATTGAAAGGACAAACCCTTAACTCAGTAAATCAAGAAATCAAAATTAGTTTTGTTTACATTGGTACATAAATAGAGTTTTAACATACATATTGACGCACAGAGATGAACAACAGGGCTTCACATAGACTTACATGGAAAGGACAGTAGACTATATTGTAATGTTGTCCTCAGACTGTTAATGTGCTTTGAAGGACTGTGTTCTGCGTATAGACACAGCCTTCAACAACAATGAGTGTTAGTATTGCTGTGAAACTCCCCCAGGCAGGTACGGGAGGCCACAGGAGTGGATATCAACATGAGAGTGGGTGTGCACTCGGGCAACGTGCTCTGCGGTGTCATTGGCCTTCGCAAGTGGCAGTTTGACGTGTGGTCACATGACGTCACGCTGGCCAATCACATGGAGTCAGGAGGCCTTCCAGGGTAAGAGATACTACTTTTGTATCTACTTTTGTTTTATAACCCTTTAGACACATTTAGGTATCGTATTATCATATCACCTTACACAAGTTGAGGTTGCTTGGTTGGTTCGTGCAACCTTACTGTTGTCGTGAAACATCAAAACTATACACAACATTCCTTACTACATGCTAGATGGCAATAAATGTTATGTCATAACTAGTTTACTTTTAGCATCAGTAATCTATTGCCACCCATCAACATCAGCTAATTTGATTAATTTAAATATTGCAAGATTTATAATGTTAAGTGCAGAATCTTGAAAATACTCAATCGTGACTTATTTTTCTTGTGTCCATGTTACAAGCTGTTTGGGTTCCATTGTTTTTGGAAATTAATATTTAGCAGTGGCTGTTGCATAATCAAAGTTGAAAAAAAACTTTCAACTAATATTCATTTTCAGTCTCAATTACAGGGGGTGATACACAGTGCAACTCTGATTAAACTGTGCTGCATAAAACCAATTTCATGGTAACATTTTACATAACACCTGACTTAGAGTATCCTAGAATATTATCCTACAGAATATTGTCATTGTAAATATTACATTTTAAAGGCTGTTGTCTCATTTTGAAATGAAATTGTCATTTGTATACTTAATGATACAGATATGTTATCTTTAATACAAAGAGTTAATATTCTAATTCATTACAGAATTGGCCAATTACCTCCATGACAAAGGCTTTCAGTCAAATTGGTGAAAGTAAAATTATCATTGGAATAAATGATTTACATTTGCCAGTATTAAGTTATAATCTTTGTGCAGCTATGCCACTTTGTTCTTTGTTGTAAATGAACAAATTGAGTAACTGAATAATTCCAAACGCCATCAAATAAGACAAACGTCTTACATGTGCCATGCCAAGTATTTCATTGTTTCTCCTGCTCTTTCCCTCACTGTTAGACGTGTCCACATCACAGAGGCGACTCTGAAGCACCTGAACAAGGCTTATGAGGTGGAAAAAGGCGACGGCCACCTCAGGGACCCCTACCTAAAAGAGCTCAATGTTCAAACCTACCTAGTCATTGATCCACGGGTAAGTTCTCTTACTCGAAAATGCACATTCTTAGGGAGAGAGTGAGGAATATGTAGTATTTGAAAACACCTGCTCTTACAAGCAAATTACCTTTTTCCTGGATTTCTGAATTTGGTACAGATCTGTCAGTATAAGTCACACCCATTACTGCCATTTAGATTTTTTGGCAAAACGTTATCTTCATCACTCTGCCTACAGTTTCCATGCCTTAGAGCTTCAACTAAATGCCGACAGTGTACCGTAAAATTAATTGTGTGTGTGTGTGTGTCTTAAGTCTAAGGACCCATCATCGAACACTCGCATTTACCCTAAACCTCGGGTAAATGACGGTCTGAAGATGCGGGCGTCTGTGCGTATGACCCGTTACCTGGAATCTTGGGGGGCAGTCAAACCTTTTGCCCACCTTCAGAGCCGAGAGGGCTTCACCCCAGACGCCATTGTCAATGGCAAGTCACACTGCAAGGTAAGCAGAACTAGTCCTCTGCTGGAGCCCACCTTAAAGCATAGTGTACAGATACAAGGCATGGTCTCGCTGTGTTAATTGTTAACAAATAATATAAGAAATAAACTATGGATAGAGCTATAATGAAAGGGCTTCTTTTTAAACTTTTTTTTTGCTGTACGATGTTAAAATCTTAGGCAGGTATGAGAGACTTTAAACTTGTTATTGTTATATTAAATGTTCTGATGCTTAGTGTTTGAGAGGTATCTATAAGACAAGAAAAATGAGGTTAAAGTATTTTGAATTTCTCAAATGAAAAAAAAAGTTGAGTAAATTGAGTTTCGGTGGTGTTTGGCCTTCAACACTCATATTATCATGAGTTCTTATTGGGTGAATGTTGTCCCTGTCTTTTCCAGGACATCCCTCTACGATCAGCCCCTGGCTCCAAGATCACTGAGAGGTAAGAACAACTCACGTGTTAAGTCCCCATTTGGTGACTATTAATATTGTTAATGTATAGTAAATTGTAACAGAGGGAGTGTGCTTGCACACATTCGCCCTGGAAGTTGGCCCATGTAACAACGCTGTCGCTCAATCGCATGCCGGTGGCCTGAAAGAGGGAAGAGTGTTTCCCATCAACTTTCCCTGCCAGGGCTTTCCCATCTGTTCATAGAATCTGAACTGTTCATCGCTCCATGCTCCATCACATTTTCAATAATATTTTGTAATACAGTATATCAAAGCATTTAGAAGGATACACACAGAGAGATTATCATAATGTATAAGATAAATGCTTTTCACGGGACATTTTGATGGAATTATGTCACTAGTGTGTAAGCATTATGGTGATATGATGATAATCAGGGTCAAGAGTCATGTTACAGGACTTGTTACACGTGAAGTTTTCCTTTTGACTCACATTTCCTTACACTTTTTGTATTTGTGGATGCGTGATCCACATGTTAAACGTTTAATATCCAGTTGATGGTCTTATCTAAAGTGGTTTACAGTGAGCAGGCAGGATGTTTACTGTCTTACAGATGATGTGGAGGTGTAGGTAATAATACCATCTCTGGGCTGCTGTATGTAAATGCCAGGTAGCAGAGAAGGGGAAAGAGAAAATTATTGTTTGACCCTAAATTCTTAGCGGTGGTTAGTTGGCACACATCCATATTTATGAGATTTAAGGTGGGTCACCTCAAACGGAATTCACATGGGTAAAATTTTGCATTAACAGCCTATGAATTATCATTGATCAGTGCATGACTTAATGCATACATCAGCATTATATATTAACAAATGACTTCATGTATGATGATATCATGTTATTAATGATGTTGAGTCATAATTAAGCAGTTAAAACGAATGAACATCCCAGAGGAGGGGATGATAATAATGAAAGTGTTCTTAAAATCAAACATTAGTTGACAATAAGTCAGTATGTGTTCCCAAAGCAAAAGGAGTGTTAGAGGAGGTAAGTCTCAACTTTCAAATACAACAATCGCCAACAAAATGTCATCACTGAGGGCCTCCTTAGTACAGCTGTGCTGTGTTGGCAGTCATTCCTGCAGAGTGGTGGGAGTGCTGAGCGCTATGACGAGCCCTTCCATTAGCTTCAAATAATGCACAGACAAATTGATTAAGGTTGTAGCTTATAATGGTTAATTCTCTTTTCCCGTCTGGCACAGGCTGTAAGCGCACAGACAAATATTTAAAGTGTAGCTGCTGATTAGTGGGCTGGACTCACCTACACAAACAGTGTGGGCTGGAGTAATGTGATTAGAAGAGATAAGTGTGTGCCTAAAAGCACAAGCATTCCACCCCGTGAGAATGGAGGTTTGTGTTATCTCGGAAATTGTTCATTTCATTCATGTATACACAGTCCTGTAGCAGCAGAGGCAGCAGCTGGTGAACATGTCTGAGGCTGAAGTGACAGTGAAATGAAGTGCACCCCACTCAAGCTTGATGACATTTTTTTTTTCTGTGGTTAAAAGTAACAGTGTGAGTGCGCTACTCCTGTTCACAGCTGTATGTCTAGGTGTTATTAACTGTATTTAGATGGATTTTGACATTTATTTGACCAGCGGCCCTGTGTTTTTTTGGCTCCCCACTGCTCTGTTGTGATGAATCTGTGTTTGTGTCTTACTGTTGGGCCTTGACAGCTTTGATGAGTCTCTAGAAGAACCGTTCTCCTTGCCTACCCATCCGTTCAGCAGTTATAAGTGAGTGGGGTCTTCATGGCCCACAAGGTCCTCATTCCCTCAGTGCAGTAGTTCTCAACCTTTTGGCTTGTGACCCCTAAAAACAAAACAAATGGATGCTTGCAAGAGATGGTGAGCCTTTGCATACTGTACAGTAAATTCTTTTGAGTGTCCACCATTGTTTTAAATTGCAGATTAATACCCAGCAATCAGTATGTTTCATGCAGTTTCCCAAAAGGAATTATTTAAATATTGTTGATTTGATTCATTTTTGTGGGAGTGGAGTAGATGCTAAAATGGCTCATTTACCACAATAATTAAAAAAGAGATAACACATTACACCATAAATGTCCAATATAACAAATATAATTTGCACCAACCTTTTTAATCGTGTCCCACACCCCAAACGTCTATGTGATGTCCTTGTCCCACAGGGTGAGAACTATTGCCTTAATGGAGAGCCTTGCTGTCCCAACACTAACCTGAGCAGTGGTGAAATAATGTTCTTATCTCACCGTTTCTTACTGCTACCTCTTTGTAACAGGGCAACATATGATCTCAAAAACCATCAGAAACCCTGTAACCTCTGTTAGTGGACTGACATTCTCCTATTAACACTGATCACTGGCTGGGGCTTGTGTGTATCTGGGTCTGTGCATCTGTGTGAGTGTTTCCTTCCTGATGGAGTAGGGGATTTCCAAGCAGAAGCATGACAGGAGCACTCCAGCTGAATCCCACAGCGATCATCTAACACACAGCATTCTGCATCCGGCACACTCCCCCTACATAATTCTCTCACAGGCACAAACCATATTTCTCTTTTCTCACTAATGTCCAGAATGGCATTAACCACGTTGCCTCACAGCACAGCTAAACTGGACCTGAGTAACCTGCATGACCCGATCTGGTTTTCCAGCATCTGTTCCAGTCAGCTTGTGTGTTTCAGTGATTGTCCATCTGCCTTCTCCTAATCGTCTCTTTGCTTTCTGGTGCAGGAACAAATCCCAGAAGAGTAAGTTTGATGAGGAGCTGCACAATGAGATGACTACTACCATAGATGAGCTCAGCAGCAAGTAGGTCCATTTTTACAACAAGTCAAATCCCATTGTACTCATGTTGTACATTTCATAAAAAAGTAACCCAAATTGCAGTTGTTTGGTAGGTTGATCCACCACTTTGGTCCAGACTGAAATATCTATGAAATATAATAACTATGACATAGATTGCCATGAAATTTGGTATACACATTCATGGTCCCCCTCAGGATAAACTTTGGTGATCCCTTGACTTTTCATCTAGCACCATCAGGTCAAATTTTCAAATTGTCCAATACCTTCATTTATGACCAAACTAATGATATTCCCATCAACCTCAGCTGTACTTTGTGTTTAGTGCTAATTAGCAAATGGTAGCATGCCAGCACACTAAATTAAGATGGTTAGCATGCTGTTGTTAGCATTTAGCTCAAAGCACCGCTGTGCCTAAGAACAGCCTCACAGAGCTGCTAATGTGCTAGCCTTTGTATATCTTTTAAAATACTTTAGTAAATATTGTAACACATATTAGATAATACGGTCTTATTTTGCCCATATCACCTCTACTTAAAGCTCTCTTTGATAACTTTTTCTTTGTAAAATGTTAACTTAAAATTTTTAGCAGGGTGGTATTTGACTCTTCCAGGATGATAGAAAAACATGTAGCTTAACTTACAAGCTTTGATGATGATAAAAGTCTATTTGGACCTGTGGTGTACAGTATAGTACACTGGCATTAAATAGTAGGTATGTTTAGATGTTTTTTTTAATAATGAACAGAAATCCATTCGTTGACTGTATATGAGTATGTATTGTTGAATTTTTATATAATCTATGAAAAGAAAAAAGGAGAAAAACAAGGGGTGCGCGATCTGTATTTATGTTATTATTAAGAAAGGGGCAGGTAATATAAGATGTTTTGTTCTTCTTCCTGTATTATTTACTTTGTGAAATTGGTTTTGGGAATTACACACTGAAATGACAAAATAAACTAAACAGAAATGATGAATACACTGTCACCTTTCTGCGCATGTGTGATTCACTGTGATCTGCCAGCAGTAGGCAGCTAATGCTTGTTGATTGATTAATGTCATCAGAAGTGCAAGAAACTGCAGTTGAACATTCAGACCTTTTCAAGGCATTGCTATTGTGTCAAGTTATTGTGTGTAAGTGTGAATCCACCGAGAGCAGAAAAAGTCAGAGCAATTATCTATTCTCTTTCCCTCCCTCCCTCCCTCCCTCCCTTCCTCCCACACTCACTCTCTTCCTCTCTTCCTTCCTCTCTCTCAGGCAGTGGTCTAAGTCTGAGGAGAGTGGCAGCTTAGCTCTGTGGTTTCCAAAGAAAGATCTAGAAAAACAGGTCAGTTGGACACAAAGCTGCAAATAGGTCATTGAAAGCATTTATAATTCCGCATTGTCGTGACATTTCCATTCAACCAGTCTGGTGCTGAACAAGAGGTTCAGGTGTGTTCTGTTTTTCCTCTTCTAAGTACCGAGCCCTGGATTTGCCGATGTTCAAACACTATGTTGGCTGCGCCACCTTCATCTTCCTCTGCATCTTCTTGGTTCAAATGTTTGTCACACAGGAGTGAGTATGACCAGATTATTCTCTGTTATCAAAAATCCATCGTTATAATGCAGTCCAATGGGGACGAAGAAACACACTATGACGATGATATTTGTACTGATTTTTGACATACTCTGGTTTTTATCTCCCTCAGTCGACAGATGCTGGGGATGTTATTTGGAGTGTTGGTTTGTGTGCTGCTGCTGACCCTGGCCATCTGTTTCGCAGGTCACTTACAGGTCAGTGTGTTAAGTCTTCCGCTGACATTTCAGATATTCAGGTGATTGAAGTTTGAAGTTTCAGCTATTTTCAGTAATTTTTTTCCAGTTGGGGTTTAGGTTTGTGACCTGGCTGCATTACATGTGGTATTCTAAAGTGGTATTCAATTAATTGAATTTCCTTGTGTATGCGAAATGAAAATGAAATGTGCAATTCTTCATAGATAATTATTTTGCTGTGGTGTGAAGGCCACACAAGATAAATGCCATAAAATACAGCAAGCCTTCTGGAAAAAAGGCATTTTACTGTCCATCTGTCAGTAGCCTTCCTCTTAAGCTTACTCCCCGTTATTTGGGCTTGTATTATCCAACAAGCAATGCACAGCTACTAACCTTGTAGTGAGATTGCTGTGACAACTGCTGTTTCCAAGGTCAAGGGATGAACTTTAAATCTCCAAATAAATACATGCATTCTGGGTCAGGCGGTGTGGGATTTGCACAATCACTTCGGTCTCTTTTTTATTTTATTTAAAGGAGCTGAAATATTCTTCAGAAAAAAAATGTGACCTTTTATTTTTCACGTTTAATAATTGCAAATTATTAATCGCAAACATAAAATAATTGTTTTAATTTTTCATAATGCCCTTGCATTTTTTACATAATGCAGAGCTCTGGGCAGGTCATGTACGATGACATCAAGATGTCCTTACAGTGCCGAAGGGAGACAACAAGATATCCAACATTACTTGCAGCCAACTATAAGAGGTTCATAGGTTAAAAATGTAACACATATAATATATAATAATAGGCAAGTGCTTGGTAAATAAAGGCAAGAGTGAAAAGGATGTGTGTGATGTGTATACATGTGTGTTTCACTGTGGAAGAATTAGCCAGTGTGAGAATGGAAACATGTCATGAGAGCTATCCGTTGCGTTTGCTGTGCTGTTATGCTTTCTTTAGCGTAACCTCTTGGTTACTTGGTGAATGACACCTGACATTCAGTCCTTTACAGGCAGTGTCTTCTCCTCTCAGTCATTCCCTGACTGGAAATAGCCAGCGATGAGTCACTCACACATGATTGTCTGGAGATAGGTGACTGTAAAAGCCACGTGCTTCTCATACCTGTTTGAATTCCGTCTTTCCTCGTCTTTCTCCTCACTTCTCTTTATCTTCTGCAGCGCCTGTTTCCAGAGAAGCTGTCAAGGTGCCAGTGGCTGCCAGCCACGTCGGAGGCGGTGGTAAAGCGGCCATGTGTGCGCCTCCCACTGGCCACCATCACTACTACGGTCATCATTATCTTGGCAGTGTTCAACCTGGTAAGAATTCGCTCACATGTCGAATGCCATTATACAGTATACTGTGCTATTTGTAGCTGTGCAACACTTCATAGCTGACATGCCAAACTTCAAAGCACGCTGTCCAGTGGTTGCTTGTCAGTCAAATCGTTTTTATCCCCCTGCAGTGCTGTGCCCAGACACATGAATGTTCTGGTGGAATTACTAACCTGCCTCACACAAATGATTCCCTTGAGGAGGGATCAGAGGAAGATCTCTTCTACCTGCCTGTGAGTAGTGGATTTGTTAACCATAATCATAGATGATAATGAAATGGCAATATTTAATGTTTTTTGATATCAAACTGGATTAAATAGTCTTTTTTAAATAGTTCTGGCATGTGTTTAAAGTAAGTTGTCACTAGATTTGTTGCTACTGTTATTTGACCCTTGGCCCTTCTCTCCCTCAGTACTCGGTGTACTGCTGTATCCTGTCGCTCATTGCATGTGGAGTCTTCCTCCGGGTGAGCTTTGAGCTCAAAGTGCTCTTCCTCACCCTGGCCTCCACAGCATATTACGTCATCATACTGAGCACCAAGAGGGAACTTTTCGTGGTGTACGGAAATATCCTCTACTCTCAGATCAACGGCAGCTGGAACTGCAGCAGGTGGGACTGAATGTAGGGAGTAAATCAGAGCAGTTTGAGTACCAATATAATCAATCAGTGCTGGTGGTCAAAGTCCCAGTCCCACAAAAAGACGTTACATTTATTCATTTCAGTTTACACGGAATAATTATGTATGAAATACGTTGTAAATGGAAGTGAAGTCCAGCCACAAATGTTCTGGTTTGTTCTACAGCAGAGAAGATGGATCCATGCTGAGGGGGATAGGGCTGGTGAAACACCCCCAGGTGATGAGCTGCATATACATCACCCTGTTCCTGGTCACTATGCTCATCATCTCGCAACAGGTAATGACAATCTTCACCTCTCTGTCCTCGTTTCATTTCTTTCCCATTGTTATGCCTCACATCCCAAACAGACAAACTGAAAACATATTAACAGATTTTGTTGGCCTGCCGTGGATTTATCTATGTCTTTTACATATTTGTCTGTCCCTGCTGTCCACCAATTGTAAAATGATAAGAAGTATTAAAATTTTGGGAATAAATCAATTATTGAGGCTGCAAGAGATCCCGGAAAATTCTAATGAAAATAGTTTAAAGTTATGGTTCCCCTCATTGTCTGCTCTAACCTCACTGTGTTTGTGTCTGCCAGAATGAGTCCTGCTTCCGCCAGGACTTCCTGCTAAAGTACAAGAACCGCACAGAGCAGGACGAGATCGAGACCAGGGAGAACCTGAACCGCCTTCTGCTGGAGAACGTGCTGCCGGCCCACGTGGCAGCGCTGTTTGTTGGGGAGAATAAAAAGAACGAGGTGAGGCTTCACTTCGTCATGTACTATATGATTAGTGATAAAGAGAAGAAAAGTGCCTTTGTTGGAAACCAGTAAACCACAACTCATGTTATATTATGATCAGTGGCTCACTGTATTCACTGGACTTATTTGAAAACCCAGTGTCTATCAGAAGTCTGATGTCTTCCACTGTCTTGCTTTCCTTCTGTGGCTGCTAACTGCTTTTTTTATTTGGGGTTTTTTCCCCCGACAGGACCTCTACTACAAGTCCTATGACTGTGTGTGTGTGATGTTCGCCTCAGTGCCGGATTTCAAAGAATTTTACACCGAGTGCGATATCAACAAGGAGGGCCTGGAATGCCTGAGGCTGCTGAACGAGATCATCGCTGACTTTGACGAGGTCAGAAAGTAGGACAAGAAGAACCTCTCTTTCATTCTCGTACCAAGTTCTTCTCTGTGATACATGACAGGAATAAATACTGTAAATGATGAAAGGAGGGTTGATGAAGCTCCCACACATCACTTTTTTGGTTTTTCTCTAACCCAACAGCTGCTGTCCAAGCCGAAGTTCAGCGGTGTGGAGAAGATCAAAACAATTGGCAGCACTTACATGGCTGCTGCGGGGCTTAGTGTGACGCCTGGTCAGGAGAACAATCAGGTGGTGCTTCAGACCAGGGGTCAGACCTGGGTCAGATCGGCTTTGTTAACTGTTTCTTAGCAAGCCATCAGCACTTTATGATCTCTCATAAAAACAAATAAAGCTTGAAGCAGTCATAATGAGCTTGTTGAATGATGCGTTCTTTCAGGACAGAGAGAGGCAGCAGGCCCAGATAGGGAACATGGTGGAGTTTGCAATCGCTCTGATTGGCAAGTTGGATGGCATCAACAGACATTCCTTCAATAGCTTCAGACTCCGTGTGGGTGAGTGTGCTCAGCTGCTTGGCAGCTTCAGCATAAACCTTTCATTGACTGAATGTGTACTGCACTGTATCCAGCTAGGATACAATAACCAAACTGGTTTCCTTGGTTACACCGTACATGATTGGCATTTATGTAGCGTTCTTGCCATGAGAGGAGTTGCATTGGCTGACACTCGATTATTAGGTTGTCATGTTGCACTCAGGACTCTGGTAAATCTACCTTACCAGAGTAAACCCCTCTTTATGAGCTAATGTACTGTACTTTGACAGAAGTTTGTAGCATCTGCTTTGTCGTTGCCTGTAATGTTGAGCGCATTTATAATTTCCCCACATAAATTACTGTGGTGGTCAAATAATATATCAAGCCATGAGATAAAGACAGAACCCAGTTTAGTGTCTGAGAAACCTTAACCTCTGTCTGCCGTGTCTGCAGTCCTGACAGTTATTCCCACACAGTTGATTCTGAGCAGACATCTTGGACAAAAGAGTTGGTTAAAATATTTACAATTCTTGGGAGATAGAAACGCACATAAGGCATAAGCACTGATATACCTTCTTTAGCAGAATGCTGTCCTTATCAGCGGCTGTGTCTAAACACATTGGGACTTTGAAACTAAATCCACCTTTGACCGCTAACGTCATATTTTTTGTGATTCCTCTGCTGCCAGCTTCACAAGGCTTTGAACTGTTCTGCACAAGATGATCTCCAGTTGAGATTATCTCTCCAGGTGTAAACAGTTTCTTAAATTCGAATAAATAAAGCTTAACTATTCTCCACTCCTTATCTAAATAACTTTCCTGCCTGAAAGCGAGTCCATGTAACTTTGCTGAACAGCGGCCACAAGTGACAATTACAGGATGATAGTGCTAACACATAGTGTAAGAGTACTGCAAAAAGAGAAGAGTCATAAAGGTCAGAATAGTGACTCAGTAATGCCAGTTACACAGGAACATCTATTTGATGTTTGCTACCATTAGCAACCATAAGCTACTGGTCACACCAGACCAAGTAAGCCTGTAGCCGCAAAACCACTGAATATGTTGAACTGAGTAAGGTTTTGTTTATTTTCTTATGAATTCAACTTTTCATATGTAAGAGGAAGATTGTGTTCTTTCTTCTATCAAAAGTTTATTAATCTCGCTTTAAAGCACAAAGTGCTGTGAGGCTGACTTGACAAGTTATGGGCCACTCAGAAAACGTCCTTTGCTAGTTAATGTCCTTGACAAAAATGACTGCAAACCATGAATGCAATGTGTTCATTCTGGCTGGATGGCTAGGTAATCTCCTAACTGCAGCCTGAGATCTGCATGGATGACTCTCATATTTAATCCTATCTTTTATTCGTTTTCATGCAGACTCAGACTTGAAACTTGTTCTTCCACAGGCATTAATCACGGCCCAGTGATAGCTGGAGTGATCGGGGCGAGGAAACCTCAGTATGACATATGGGGCAACACGGTTAACGTAGCCAGCAGAATGGAGAGCACCGGGGAGCTCGGAAAGATCCAGGTACACTTGGCACCGCTCAGTATTTCATCTGGTGTTCTTAAAGGTCAAACAGTCACATGTCACTTTTCACGTAATTATTGCTCCTTAGCTTTGTACTGCAGATGTCAACACAATCATGGCTGGATTTAGAAAGATTCTGTTTCTGACTCTGGCCCAGATTTGATTTTCTTTATCCACTTTTAACAGTGAAAAACGATTCCCATCCTTAGCAGGTCATAAAAACATGTCATGAGATGAACATTTCATTTGCTTTTCTTCTTGCACTTTGCTGTGTGTGTATGTGTGTATTTCTGTGTGTCACACTTATCAAAGTAATTCATGCTTTAACGTGAGAAATTACTAAGTTGTAAGTTAATACATGTATTTAGTAAGAGAAGTCAGGTGTTACTTTTGCTGAAAGGAAGTTCTCACAATGGATTTTGGACTATGTAATTTAATTTTGGTCTCCAGATGTGGTTTTAAATCTGGCTAGTTAGCAACAAGACAAAAAAAATGTTATAAATTTGCTGTTCAAAATGGACTTTTGTTCGCCTTTTAGCTGTACTTGTGCATTATGTGTTCTGTGTCTTCCTCCAGGTAACAGAGGAAACGTCCGATGTACTGCAGAAGCTGGGCTACTCGTGCGACTGTCGAGGATTCATCAACGTCAAGGGGAAAGGGGAGCTGAAAACCTTCTTTGTGTGTACCGACATGAGCAAGCAGCAAGGTATGGGGCTGAGCTGAGGCCAGGCCGCCTTGGCCAACAGAACCGGAGACTGGAGTCTCGTGCACACAAGTCAAGAGTTTATAGACTCCTGCACGTCACAAGTGTTGAGACAGAAGTGACTGTAACACAGCTGTGTTCCTGTGGTGTTGCTGCACCTTAAGGACTTGCTGGATGTCGCTCTGAATTTCACTTCTACTCTGGACCTGTTGGACAGATCAGGATGGTGGAGAGACATTCAGTACGTAGTCACCATCTTTTTCTATTCATGAACACATTTGCGTCCAGTCACTTTTCTACTTTTTTTGTCTTTAGGCGTTTTCGGACCAGAGGAACTTTTTCATAGTTCTAAGAACAGTTGGAGGACCCCTCCCCTAATTTATTGTGTTCACACAGCAAAAACTGGGAACGATCGTAGTTCTTAGAAAACTGTTTTGAGGGACTTCTTTAGCTCCTACTTCAGAGAAGGTATTCTCCCAGCACAAGAGGAACCTTGAGTGACGTAAGTGTATGGTGATTGGTCAAACACAGCTCATAACGGTAGCCTTAAAAATGGACCAAAACACAGACAAATGGACTGACAGTGAAGTCCAGGCTTGATTGAGCATTATTGATCCACGACAGTGGAAATACAAAAATCTTGTGTGTGACATTCTGAGTGACGTTGCTATACCAAACGCTGGCTGACTTAGTTCACTTCAGCGTTCCTATTGGAGGTGCGAATGCAAACAGAAAGAAAGCCTTTGAACAAATGTAGTTTTCAGGGGAGCTCCCCAGTGGGCAGTTCCTCTCAGGGAGTCCCCAGAACTGTTTGGTCCGAAAACGCCTTTTAACTTAGATGTTGTTTGATAGGAAAACCGTGTATTGTACTAATGCCAAATACAGTTGTGTAGTTTTTGAAGACCTCCTCGGTCCTTTAAAAACAAAACAATGGATTCTGTTTGGATCATAATTTGAAACCCGTCTGGTTTTCCTGTTTGAGAAGGGATGGGCACACTGCTCTGTTACTGTGTAACGAGCATGTGAGCTGTTTCAGTATCAGAAACAGGCTGTACAGAAGATAAAGATATAGAAAAGCTCTTTTCTTGCTTCTTTCTCTGGGACAAACTCACACAATGAAAAGTAGTACATTTCACTTTCTGGCCAAGTAGCAAATCCTAAAGTTACTGCATCCTCAACCCCTTAGATTGCCCAATAAGATTAGGTTACTTTTTATGTGAACATCTTTTAGGTTCCAGCTGTGTATTTTGACCAGAATAACAACTGTTTAATATTACATGTATGACAAGATATTTGCTGCGTTTCAAGAGGAAATAGAAAACTTCATGTGCTGTATGTATGTCATCTGTCCTGTGCTTATCCTGCTTGTCTACATATATGCTGTGATGAGGGAAACCTGTGATGTTCTCCTTGGTGTCCTTGGTCTGTGTGATGGAACAACCTGCCTGCTGTGAATGGTTTTCTGGCTCCTGACCGCTCTCTATCCGTGTCTCTGAAAACTTGATTTGTCTCGTGGCCTTAATTTTGTGAGACCATCATCCTGTCTGTAAATGTGGTTACATAATAATAATAATAATAATAATAATAATAATAATAATAATAATGTATTGACCATTATGTGAACAAATGTGACATTGAATTTTGTACAGCTACAGAATGTAATAAATGTTTTCCTATGGCTGCAGTTTGTCAAAATTTTTCACAGGAGCCAAGGTTTATGTACAAAAAAAAGTTTATTGATTTGAAATGCATACAAATGTCAGACAAAAAGCATCTTTCGTACAAAACTTAAGTTATTAAACTGTAAGAGTGGGTGGAATTTCATTATACAGCGACAACTGGAACAATATCATGACAGCTGGACGAGGTCTCCATCGGTTCAGCCATCTCCTGCACTGAAAACATTGAAAAGTTTAATATTAGATGTGCTAAATTCTTGCTGACACTCTGTATTTATAAAGAAATGTTAAGTTTATATTTAGATAAAATATTCAAGTGAAAAACGGTATTTCACAACTTTCAATATGTCCAGTAAGGTATGTACCTGTAGTGAGGTCAAGGAAGGGCTCAGGTGGTTCTGGGGGTACAGCAATGCCCATGGCCCTCCTGATGCCGTAGATGCTGCTGACGTCACATGGGGCCACTTGACCAGTCAGCTCAGCCAGGTTCCCGGTCACCTTCTCAGCTGCAGACAAAGGACGAATCGAAAGGAAACATTAAGACAAGACTTTGTGTTATTGCATTGTAGTTGCGGCCAATCGCAGGTGATAGGAGTCAATCGTGGTTGAAGTCTCTCTTCTGATTGTTGCTACCTTTAGCCATAAGATTATGTTACTTATTAGTTAGTTATGTTCAACATTTTCTTCCTGAGAGTTCGATGAGAAGACCAACACCCCACTCATATCTTGTGCGGTAAATCTGAAGCGACAGCATAGCTTAGCATAAAGACTGAAAACAGAAACAGCTAGCCTGGCTCAATCCAAAGGGAACAAAATCCCCCTACCAGCACCTCTGAAGCTCACTAATTAACGTTATATCTTGTTTCTTTAATTCAATCCAAAAACCAAATCATAACGATAGCAATTTCCAAAAGTCTCAGCTGGTTGCCTGGCAACCGTACTGTGACGACAAGACTCCAGAAACTTGTTTTTTGTACCGATTAAACAAACGACATAATGTTAATTAGTGAGCTTTAGAGGTGGATTAACTTTGGACAGAGGCAGCTGTTTCCTTGTGTTTCCAATCTTCATGCTAAACTACGCCAACAAGGTGCTGGCTGTAGTAGTATATTTACCATATAGACACAAGGAGTAGTAGTTAGCTTGAGCAGCGATAACCATCTTAACAGATGTAAAATCCAAGGAAAAGACACAACAGCACTGGGCGTTTCTCTGGGAAGTGAAGAAAAATGTGTCTCTTTGCCACTTTAAAGAATACATCAGTGGGAATGAGGTCAATGTTGGTGATTTGAATCAGATCACTGTCTAACAGTGAATTCTTGTCTAAAGCACAAACCGCATCTGTATAGGAGGGCTGGTAAAGAGGTAAATGGAGTGTTGTTAGAGGTCTACAGCTGGTGGCGACGGATTGAGTGGAGGAACAAAGGGGGCCATGCACAGAGGGGCTCTTACCCAGCTCCAGCTCCTTGGCAGTCGGGGCCAGCAAGCAAATCATGTTAGGTGGCTGCTTGGCGCTCAGGCGCTCCTTCTGTGCTTCCTGCAAGTCGCGCAGGAGCTTTGTAGTCTCGTCCAATTTCTGCTGGAAGTGCAGGGCTTCTGTGACAGAAAGAAAAACACACACACACACACACACACAGACACACAGACACACACACAGTTAATACTTCCTCAGGGTTCCTCCAGTTACCTTGTGGTAACCCCTCCTGTCCTTGGTTACACGTATTGAACACAATACATCCATTCTTTCTCAACCCTAATGTGGACCCCTCAGTCTTACTGTTATATTCATATCCGAGGGTGCTGGGAGAGAAAACATTTTGGGCTGTTAGAAAGATCCAAGAGGACACATAATGGGATGCTAAATGGCTCATCTAACTGCTTCAGATGAGGGCTGCTTTTTCTTGTTGTTTTGAATTACCTCAATGGAAACAGCATGTAGAGTGTAATGATGAATTTCTTTGTTCACATATCCCTTTGAGACACACATAAAGCAGTCAGAGCTGAGCAGGTTCAGAAATCTCTGTCCTGCTCTCTGGGTTGGGCAGATCTGTGATGTGACCTTGGGCAGTTATTTCAGTTGTATAGGTTTATTATCCAAATGATACACTTGTTATTGTGGAGTTCGTCTGAACGGCTACCTTGGTTTTCTGTCCGATTTTTAACTGAAAAAGCTACGAACCATTTGATGTGTGCATGTTTATTTTCATCTGGTTCTCATGTGTATTCCCATCTAAGAGGCAGGTTTATAGCTGGATATGCAGTTTAACCAGAGCTGAGACAAATGAATCGATCAACAGGAAATCAATGAACAGTTTTGAAAATGGATGAATTGTTTAAGTAACATTCTCTTCTCGAATGTGAGGATTTGCTGCTTCTCTCTATATCATTGTAAATTGCAGATCTCTGCATTTTCGACTGGTTGAACAAAACTATCAATTTGAAGTTATCACTTTGTGCTCTAGGAAACTTGCACTGGGAATTTTTTTTGTACTTTTTTCTTACATATTACAGACTAATTGGTTACTGCACACCCATTCCACTGTCACACCAGTCTCACTTGTAGTTTATAGGTGTATAACTCCCCCGACAACCCGCAGTAACATACAAAGAATGTATAATTGTCATTATTTGTGAAATTATTGTGATTTTTCAATAAGTATATTGCCGTATTTTTGTTGTTGTTGCATGGTTCTTTTGTTTTGAGTTGTATAGTCTGGTGTGGAAGATTTATATCCTCTACAAAAAAACGTTAAATACATTTTAATAAAATAGCTAATGTTACGGTCTGCGGCAGGCGAGAGAAAATATTCAAGACCTTTGGAAATTAATGCTTAATTTATGCCTAATACCTTCTAAGGCTTTTTTTGTGGGAACTGAATTCAATGTTTCTTAAGAAAAGAAAAAAAAAGAATCTATACTGAGAATGATTATTGGTTACAGCCCTATATGTAACACAAAGTAAGCCAGTCAGAAGTTTTACCCCCAGAGAGCTCCTCAGCCATCTGCAGGCCTGCAGCAGAGCACAGGAAGTCGAGCCTGTTGCAGTTGGATGCTCCGTGTTCAGCTACCTACAAGAGCCGAGGGGGGATGGGGGGACAACATGTTTTGTCAGATTAGAAAAATGCATTCCACATTAGACAGCTGATGCATCCAGGGAACATCCAGGCCTTTAGAAGCCTCTTTAGTGATGCTGCTTCTGCGCTCCAGTAAAATCAAACCCAATGAAAAGCTGTGACACCAGGGCAGAGGGTGAGAGAGAACTGGAGAGCAGCCAAGAAAAGCAAACAGCCAGGACAGAGGGATTGCTGTGTGCCTGATGGAGGCGCCTGTGTATTGGTTTCCTCCGCTGCTCTGAGGGGCGATTCAGCCGCTCAGCCAGCGGGCACTGAAAGAAAACACGGGCTTCTCCAAACGCTCCAACAGCGAGCTTTGAGCGAGTGGCACTGCTGTGTTTTGAAGGGAAATGTTCTTTCCATGAGCGGGTGGATCGCAGCTAAAAGGCAGGCCCCTGCTATGTTGACACAGCTGGTTGACACAGAGGCCGTCTATAATGACAAAATGAAATGAAAGTATCCACGCACAAGGTGTAATGCAAGAATATGTGCTGCACGCCGAACAGCGGCACGGCAGGAGCTCCTCTTCCCAATATCACATCTGCCGCTACTGATGAGGGTAAATGGCTCCGGTTTGGAGTTACATAGCGCATGCTGATATTTCTCATTACGGCCTTAATGTCTGTTTCCATTTGTAGATTACACTGAGGACAGGTTTTTGTCTGGGTATCAGCTCCAGATCTGTACCAGCTCTCACCTCCATGTCATCCTTGCCCGCTTGTGTATTTGTTGCCTCCTCCATCTCCTGGACAGGCAAAAATAAAAATCAGTCAGTCAGTTGATACTCTTTAGATTTCTATCCTGTGCTATTTAACTCAGTAGTAATGACTTGGATCAGTTAAGGCGTCACTTACTGGCTCCGTCTCCTGCAGGGTTTTTGAATGCTCTCCGTTGGTCATGGCATCCAGAAGATTGTCTACCAGTTTGTACACATACTCGTCTGATTTGGCCAGGAACTCCGACAAGCTGCCACACACACACACACACACACACACACACACAAAAACATTTACTGCTATTGCTTTCTAAGCTGCAGCAGGGGTAAAAATCAGAAACACTTTCTTGGCCAAGAATAAGTGGATATCGACTCTGCCGACACTTGCTGAAGCAAAAGCTGAACCTCCCGCACGCTGTCAGACAGAGACGGTCAAAGTGTGCCTTTCCATGACGAGACGACACAACACTGAATAAAGTCAACCAACATGCATAAGTGCTTTCTGCCACAATGATTAAAAGAGATACTGTACAATGAAAAGCAGACTGGAGCTGAAAACACGCGGCACCGTCTGATGACAACCTCGCACAAAAAGAATGCCTCCAAGGATTTATTTTAAAAATGTAGTTAAGAGGACAGCATTCAGAAAGATCAATACGTGTGTTTAGCACAAATCATAAACAACACACTTAAGTACAGTAACAAATCATTCCTTTCAACTTTGTTACTGAATACCAATGTTTATAAGATTAAACTGACTCAGTGCCCTTTAATGTTCAGCCTGGATACAGAAACTCAGGAGAAAGCTCAGGTACAGACCAGGCAAAGCCTCAGAATGATCAGTACATTTCTTGGTGGGGTGGGGGTGATGAGTGTCCTATAGCACAGTGGCCCAGAGTGCTGTTAGGTAATTATACGCGACAGAAGATGAAACCAAAGCGTAAGAACTGATGGGCCCCATCTACAGCTGACCTCCAGACGGGGTAACCTCAGTGGAAAGAGAAAACATCTGGATCAGCAATAAAAGTAATCAGCCAGGAATGCCTCGAGTGACGTTTTGCGTAAATGCCACAGAGCTAGAGTGCGTTTGTGGTCACGCTGCAGCTGCACATACCTGTCTGAGCCCTGCAGCCCGGACTCCTCGCCAAAGGAAGAGTAGATTAGGTCCGAGTCGTCCTTGCCGATGTTGGCGAAGCTGGAGTCGTAGGTGGGCGCGTAGGAGGTGAATGGCCCGTAGTTGAGGTAGGACACTGTGGATAAGTGTCAGCATCAGCTTGTTATCTATCATGTAAGCTCGAGCAGCAGGGAGGAGGGGTATCTGAGATCAGCAGTAGAAACGTGACGTGGAAGCAGCACAGTACCTGGAGTAATCCGGTTCCTCTTGTCCTCCCTGAAGCCCTGCAGGGTGTTAACGCCGCTCTGCAGCCGATTGGACATCATGCCCAGTTTCACAGGACAGTAGCCAACATCTGCAGCAGGAAACATTTGTCCGACATTCATAAGTTCTCTCTCCACTTAATTTTCTTAATGAATCTAAGATCTGGGGCTGCAACTAACTTTTATTCTCACTTGTTTCTTGATTAACCATCTGAAAAATTCATCACAATTTCAATGTCAAAGGTGACATCTACAAATATTTATTTTTGTCAAAGCAGCACTCCAAAATATAAAAAGTTATTCAGAGATTCCAGGTGAACATACCTCCCACTGATGGGTCTGCTGGGTTGAGAATTGCCAGAGTGGTGGAGCCATCGGACTTCCGCCTCGCAAACTCCAACTACACAACAAATAAATTACAGGGCTCAATGGCAGGAAACACCCATGAAAATCACTTTTTCAGTGTGAGGAATGACTGTTGTGGTTTAACATTTGGGATGGACCCGAAGAACAAACAACTAAACCATCACTGATCGACCAACATCACCACCCGAAGCCTCAAATTAAGGGCAAAAACTCTCCTTAAAAATGCCATACACCAAATCCCCTCTCAGGCTAAAAGATAATTATGGATATTACCTCAACGGAGGACTTTAAAACTATATATGTTTCTTTTCATGTCACCATTTTGAAAGAGCAAGAGTCGTGATGTTTTTAATAGTGGATGTGTCCATTTGAAATAAAGAAGTCCTGAGTTTGACCCTGCTTTCTCACATCACACTGCAGCACTCTGTTGGACAGCTTTCCTCCAGACTCCTCGATGACCTTGTGGATTTCCTCAAGCTCTTTCTCTGCCTTTGCCACTTCGTCCTTGGATTCCTGTCTGCAAATGAAACACAAATTGAAAGATGGGAGATGAGACAGTTTGGCCAGAAAGTTGTCCCTTTTTTTTTTTTTACTTTTTAGTAATAATAAAAAGCATGCACACTGCAGCAAAGTTCTGTAAGGAGAAAACCTGCGTGAGCGCTCCTGTTCATTAAACGCCTACGTTTTACTTTCATTCCTCTGACAATCTATCTCTAAGCGTATGTTGACGCCAATGAACACCATCAAGATTTTATTCACAGCATTGTCTGTTGTAATACAGAAGGTAAAAAGTAGCTGAATGAAAAATGGCACAGGAAAGGTTTCGGTGAGTCATAACCGACACGTGATTTGAATGGTCAGCTTCCGTTACATCACCGGGCAACAACACTGATTTAAAACACGTACAGCCATGATGGAAAACAAGCCCCAGCATGCTGCGAGGCATTCCTCACATTCTCAGCTTCACACAGTGGAAAAGTGATTCACTTTTATTGTCAGAGGAAAACAAACTCACATAAACAGTTTCCACCAATGTGCTGCATTTTTACTTCTGGCTGATTAGTCATCTCAACCGCACCTGTGCTGACGTGTGACCGACAAGTTCAGCATTTATTTCTGCTGAATTTGAGGGTGTAGTTACACTTTAAGTAGTAAATCCATAGTTGTGATTATTATTTCACTTCCGCACATTGAAATGTGGACACTCCTCGCTTATGAGGAGCTATGCTGAAGTGGCATTTGACTGTGACTTAAGGAAACATGTATATAAAGTTGGCAGGTTAAAGGACCTGGGTGTGCTGGGTGTCTCGCTGGTGTCTGTGGGTCCCTCTCTCTTCTGGTCCAGGCTGGGGCCCCCATGTTCCGCAGACTTCCCTGGCTGTTTGGCAGAAGGGTCGAGGCCGGACATGAACTCTATGCTCTGCTTCAGGCTCTCCAGCCTCTCCTGTTGGAAAGACAATTCAAAGTTATGTATTTATTTTGTTCACTTGGGTTCAGGAGAGAGAAGAGAATAATTGGATAGAAGAAAAACTGCCTGCTAAACCTGCTGGTACTACTGATGATGCTGTGTGAATCATCCTGAGAACAATATGAGGCTATCTGCTGCCCCCATCTGTTGCATTACAGCAAAAGCAAGTATTTTGTTAAACTTGTATAGAAAGTTAAATAATGACATAAAGCTTTGCGTCAGAGAATGGAGAGATTTACACATGTACAGTAATACCATCTGGGATTAAAGACGTTTCTGTTGAAGGGTCTCCCTAACTTCGAGACTTTTCTGTCACTTGTTTTCACAGACAATGATAGCCACGTGTTGACTGTATAACTAATTATCACCGTATACTAACACAGTTTCAAAATAAACCTAGCTACATTTTCTATATTAACAGATACATTTTTTAAGCTTTAAATTATAAAGATACAGCAGAAGTTTTTTCATACTAAAACACTATTCTTTAATAATACTCTACAATCTGGTGTGAATGGCCTACAGGGGACAAACGGAAAATGTCGGGGTCCATGTTCTCATCCCAATAAACTGAACAGGACAATCTGGTGCAGTTGTTGGTGCGATTCCTTCAAGAAGACTTTTTTCCTGAACTCTTCACTTTCATACCTGGCTCAAGATCTTCATTCCAGAGTGCAACAGTTTTCGAGCTGCTTTGTGATAGATCGTCTCAGGCTTGTTGTAAATCATTGCGTTTTCGCACATGATCCGGAAATCCACCTGCATCAACAACACATACCACATCAAACACTTAACATAAAACATTATCCTGGTCTACATGACAAACATTATGGCTTGGCCCGTGCTATGGTTATGGGGGAGGGGGGTTGCATTTTTGCTTATTTGTACTTTATTTATACTCTGTGCAAGTGCTCTTATTTTGACATCAATCCAACATGATCAACATCTTCCAAGCTGCAGTTATTTTTAGGAATGTTGCTCTCCTGATCCAAGTCCTAAACGCTGACGATTAAATGTATCTGACACATTGAAATATCAACTGTACTGAAGGTCCTGATTCTAAACTCTAAAGTTGATCAGCTTAAATTATTGATATGATACAAATAAGAGTTTAACTGGGAGAACGCGACACCTGAAATTGACGCTGATCAGCTAGACAGAAGACGTCTCACGCTGTTGGAGACTACAGAAACACTTGAGCAGTTGTACAGTTCTGTTTCAGAATGATGCCTCTTTTACCCCATAAATAATCTTTGGCTGAGTACAGACACAGGTCTGCAGAGAGCACACAAACAGACACACACCTTTAATTTCGCCTGCCATCAACTTCAACACAGAGTTAACATTCATTAGCAACAGATGGTGTGATCTGTCATTTTGGTTTATCCCGCTGTGTGTGTGTGTGTGTGTGTGTGTGTGTGTGTGTGTGTGTATATATATACCTGGCATGCAATAATACACCTGTGTGTAATAGCCACATACCTTGAGTTCATCCAGCGACTGGTAGTACTCTTTCTTTACTTTGTCCTTCATTGTACTGAAGTCCATAGGCCGTTTGATAATCGAAGAGTAGCCAGGGGCAATGAGGTCAGTCACCGGAAACGAGAAGAATGCACTGGGATCTTTCCTACAGATAAGACACACACATACAGTATTTATACACAACACCAGGCATACAGTAACTTTACTGTAGAGGAAGGAAGGTCTGAGGGTCAGTACACAATAATCTCATATCAATAAAAGATCAATAATGCACCTTTGGAGCTGCCTGATGAGCTGGTTCAAAGCTTCCTGTAGAGGAGTCTGTTCCTTTTCTGCTGGGAAGAATAACAAAGCATCAAGGATGCAAGGTTTGAGAGAGTGTGGATATAAACTAGAAACGAACAAGAGGAATTTTGAGACTACCTTCCAGTTTATCCAGCTCTGAACGTATAGGAGTTCTGCTCTGTTCTCGGTCATCGTCTCCATCTGCATCCTGTCCTTTCTTCTTCTTTGTCATCTGATATTACAAAACAAACATGCAATCTAACATGCGGACAATCCATGTGAACTAAATACTCCCTTGAAGAGGCTAAACATCCTTTACTATCCCATCATCTAGAAGACGGGGATAGGATCTTTAGGGACCTTACCTTTTTCTTCCCTCTGTCATCCTCTGGTGACCCAAAGCTCCTCTCTTTATCCTTCTTCTTTTTCTTCTTCTTGTCCTTGGGTTTGTCATAGTCCGCCGGCTGTTCGTCGTAAAAAGTGTCAAGACTCGAGCTCCCCGTCGTCACTTCGTTTCCAGACACTTTCAACACCAGCTTCAGCGGCCTCTCTCCGTACTCTGCAGAGAGTAAGTCGACAAAAAGCATCATTGAGACCCGTGACAGCTTCGAGACGCTAAAAATAATAGCCGCTAACAGCTAGCTTGCCTAGCTAGCTAGTTCACCTTGCGGTGAAGCTGCAGCTACAGGTAACGTTGCATTGTAATCTTAAATCGCTGACCTTGTATGCACACAAAATTGTGGCATATTGACAGAAATAAACAGCTAACGCAACCCGGTAGCTAGCCTAGCAGTGCGCTAGCTAATCAGCTAGGTTAGGACTATGGTCGTGCTAACAAGCTTGAAACCGGGGATTCCAGCATATGTATTTAAAAACAAATCAGTAAATAGTTCACGTGAATAAACGCTTGAACTATCTGCAGATGAAATACCTTCATATCCGTGTTTTTCGGACTTGTGCTTTTTGTGCTTCTTGCCCATTGTTTGTATTTTGAACTGGCACCGGTCAGTTGCTCTCTCTGATCTCTCTGGAGGCGGAAGCACTACAGGGGGAACTGCGCATAGCGACGCAAGCCTGCAGCGCCACCTGCCGGCGAGGCGGTGATAATGTGAGGTGACCACCCTATATCGCCGGTAGGGGGCGAAGTAATCTTAATATTAATCTTCAAGCATGGACCAAGCCCTGCAAAACTTTTATCCTGCGATGAGTACCCTTGTGATTCCAGATTGTAACTGTCAGTCTGCATTATGGACCACTTAGAGAGAGGATTTGACACTGAATTATATGTATTTCTAAAGACATAATCTCTGCAAGCAAAAGGAACATCAGAGACCATGTTTCAATTGGAGGAAGCAGGTTCAATCATTCACTCAGCCAAAGTGCTCTTGAGCAAGACAGTGAGCTCCTCTCTGCTCCACTGGGCCAGATGTGTTGTTAATACTGTACTCTGGGCCAAGTAAACACAGGATCTCTCTAAATGTATGAATAAGACAAAACAAACTATAAGATGTTTGGGGGACAACAACACCAATACATGCATGTACACATAAACACACCCAAAAAGGACAAGCCAAAGGCCAATTTAAAGGGGTTCTCTAGCTATTTATTATTGTCAAAATTGAAGCAGCAAAGGCTGAGATATCTTGATTTTTAGCCTTTAGTATATGTCAACCTTAAAAAACAGTGGATCCTACATTTTCTGTAATGCAACTCAATGGCGTCTTTCATTAGACCTGCTTGGTAAATGCCCAAGTCTTTCAAACTCAATGTCCTGTTTGTAATGCAGGCTTTAATTTATACATTTGAAGTCTCCAAGCCCAAGCCTAATAACCCTGATGACATCATCACGGTTATTTTCTCAGACATTTGAAAAATGAATTGAAGTCTAACCGAAGTCATCCCCTTTTTTAGTCAAAAATAATGTCAATGTGTTTGGGTTTTTAAAAAAATGAATTGTGAATAGTTTTTTTATTATTAAAAGGAAGAAAAAAGGTCTCAGCTGGTAAGTGTGATTGACAGCAGACTGCCAGAGTGCCAGTGTTACACTGTAGGGAACTAGAGACAAAGTAAACAAACTTGCGCTGCAGCTGACATGTCATGGGCAGACAGCCTGTTGTTAGTGGTATTGATGAGTCAGGACCACACCAGCATCTAACCAGACCGGAGTGACATTCGCAGGTACGTTTGCATGTTGTTTAATGTGCTGCAGCTAATTAGCTAACTAGCCTACAAACCGACATTAGCGGTGTACTTTTCCCTGGTGAATGTTTGTTTGGTTGCTTGTTCATCAAGCTAAGGTGGAGGACAAGACGTGTGTTCATGTTTGTAAGTTAAAAAAGGAGACTTTAGCATGACGCTAATGTGGGTTGTTGTTCAAAGTCTGTGGCTCTTGTGTTGTGTAGCAGGCTGCTGTCTGGCTCAGTGTGACCATCTGCTCTACCTACGATAAAAGGCTGACATTATTGCTTTATACAAGATTTGGTAGACTGTATCTAAATAAGGTCTCCATCTACGTAGATGGATAGTTAACAGTATTCCATTGGATTCATGCAAAACTAGGGGGTGCCAAAAAAATCTTTAATTAAATTAATTAAATTTCTCCCTTTTGGTTTCTGATTTCTGAGGAGAACACAGGACAGGTGATTTACAGAGCAGGTATGTATGCTTTAGCAGGCAAAAACATTTTAGTTGGACTTTAACTGAATCTTGTTTAAATAAATCAGATAAAGCTCCAAAGGGAGACAGATGACACTCGGTTATGGTTTGGCCCCGGAGGACACTGTACAGTCTGGCGCTTCCCTGTATTGCAGAGCTGCTATGCTCTGTTAAATCGGCAGATATTGTACCGGCTGATGAATGACAGATGTTTTATTCATGGAGGAAAGATAGCGTGCATTCTTTGAAGCACATTCCAGGTTTTATGAAGAGGGTAAAGGATGGGGGCAGGCGGTTTGAAAGTAATGAAGATTGACTGAATCCACGATTTCAGCCATTCTTGCCTTCAGATGAAGAGGTGATTCTGACACACTGTTGATGTTTGAGTCTTGTATCTAAGCATGCCCATCCCCAACAAATTACTTCCTGATCTGTGTCAAGAAATATGAGCCCCATAGTACACCCTTTATATACCGGTACAATTACTAGCTCATACTTTTATGGAGAAAGCTTCAATTACAAGGGCAACACATTATTTTGATGGAATTCAAGGGTCAGTGAATTAGTGCCCTGAAAATATGCCTCCAACCCAATGAGGGAGTGTGTTTTTCTCTTCTTCCACAAAAGTCTTGTATACATCTTTATGGTGCTAAATACAACACACAAAGAGAAAGCTTTTCTGTGGATCCACAAAATCAGTAACTTATTAACTGATTAATTATGTATTATGAATGTGACAAACTTCTTGCAACATTGGCATTCGTTTGGAGTCATGTTTGTGTCCACCTGATGAATGTATGTCCAGTATTCACTCTCCTTTTAGCGCTGCTTTGCTCTCCACCAACTCCTGAGGTAAATATCTCTGTAGCTGCTAAAAGATTCTCTAGCCAGCTAGTCGCCAGCTTTGTCTGCCGCTTGGTGCTGAGCAGGTAGCATACAGTGGATTATACCAAAACATTTTCACTGAAAACAGCTGTTAGCATCTGTTATCTGGCAACAACACTGATGAGAACCGTGAGAGTGAACCAAAACAGTTACATTGCAGCTGGAAAATCAAAACAATGAGCTGAAAGATGCTAAAATGCTCTACAGAGCTGAATGGAACTGCAGAGTTGGGTGATAATTCTCTGTGGGTTCATTACCCTGAGCGACCCCTTTCACAATACACAATGGTAATTTTATCCATTGTTGACATAAAAGTATTTGTTAGTGCAGCTTTAAAGTTACACTTTGAAATCTATTCTGTGGTTATAGCACCTTGCTAGTTATTTAGATGGCATACATTTTCATTAGAAGCATTTAGCAAACCTTGCCTAGGAGCGATTTAGGATGAGTGTAACAGGTAACCAAGATTAAATTCATAGAGTGCCTTAATTACAAGCAAGCAGTGTTAATGATTGTAGTGAGGTCAAAGGCTCTGTGTCTCGGGCCTGGGGAGGGGAAGGGCAGGACACATGCCATCCCCCGGCCAGCCCGCTGCAGTCCCAGAGAGGTCGTGGGATCCATCTGCTTCATTCCAGCTGCGGAGCTGCACACGTATTGAAAGTCCACGGATTAAAAGGAGATCAGTTACACCAAACATGGCTAACAAATGGCAGATGTTGTGAATTTCATTATCCTCTGTCACAACAGAGGGGCTAAAGGGACCCAGAGCCTGTTTCCACATGAAAGCGGAATCCCGGCAGAACCATGGGAATCTGCTTCCCACTCTGCGGACTGGATGGAACTGGGATGTTTGGTCTTTCCACATATACACAACAAAAATACAAACAGGCATACAAAGGCAGGCTTTGAACAGTTTATCTGTCTTGCACATGGTTAGATGGAACCGGCATTGGAGATAAAATGTGCTTTTATCTCTTTGGACCCACTGAGCCAGAGCACTACGGTCATATTACATTTTTTTAATGTAACAACATTTCAGTTCGAGCTGCTCTAAAATAACACAGAGTTGTGTTGTAAATCTGAGTTTTTCTGCCTTCTCACTTTTACATGTAAGTGAATGTCATATACTGTACATCTACACTGTCTCTTATCTTCTTTCTTTGCTTGTACTTGCATAGTTTATTAAAAATAAATCTTGTCTTGATTTATTTTAACACTCAGTTCATAAATATGAAAATGTCTTCTGCTGTTACATGAATATTTGTAACATTGTTTGGGGTTTGTAGCTTTGACAATTTCACTTTTTGAAAACTTGGATTTTAAAGTTACTTTGGGTCATTACATCAAACTTAAAGCCCGTGACAAATGTAAATTAATAACTTCTTGCTTGATGGATAGCTGTAAAATATGGCGTGAAGTTTGGTCATAAAAGTATATTCTTTTCACTAGAAGTTGTCAAAGCGCTGTTCAGATATGACAGATGAAATGTTTGGGGTCATTACAACTGTCAACGCAGAGCGGTTTTGAAGATGTAACCAGCCATCACAAGTGAGTCAGACAGAAACATCAAAGAGGAGAAGCCAATCATTCTGCCTCAGTGTTTTTCTCCCGCCTGCCAGTCTGTCATGGCAACATCTTTGAGCATCAATCACTCATCCCGTCAAAGCGTTATGTGTATGGTGACTCTATTTTTATCTGCAACTAAAACACCTCTTGTGCGTGGCTTTGATTATCAATTTTTACAGCTCGCCACTGTCTCCGTGATGTTCCCATCCTGTGGTCCTCTGACATCCCACCCAGGTCTGTGGATGAAGGTCTGGGCCTGTCTCGTGCTGCAATAACACCATCAATACTTGCATGTTTTAGTGCAGAGACTGCAAATCGGTTATCCTGCCAGCCGTGACAACTCAAGTGGAGATTGCTTTTTTTTTACATATTTTTCAGGCATTTTTTGCCATTATTGGATAGGGACAGCTGTATAGAGATACTAAGGACTCAGTCCTAATATAGGTGCTCCACCAGGTGAGCCACCCGGGGTGCCCCGTGGAGATTTTTTTTTTTTTAAATTTTATGGACAAACAAAAGTGGTAAGTGACAAGAAACAGTGATGCGATAAACTCCCCCGGCCAGAGTCAAAACCAGGACATCATGGTTTCACTGTAAGCATTTTGGACCACTGAGCCAACAGGTATGGAGGATATTCTTGGTCATAATTCAAATTAAAAGTCCAAATAGAAAATGAAGAGGGATAAAATTAAAAGGATTATTATTTAACTACACTACTAGGAATAATCAGCCCGTAATTAAAATTAAAAGTCCAAATAGAAAATTGAAAAAGCAAATTGAAAATGTAAAATGATAATGAAAAAAGTTTAATTTAAAATGCAAAAGCTTAAATGGAAATGCTCAAACTGAAAGTTTAAACTGGAATAAGAAAAGGGAAACATCAAATATCAAACTCAAAATGGGAAATGGAAAAGCTTAAATGGAAATACTTAAAATAAAAGCTTAAATAGAAAAATCTAAATTATTTATTTTGAATTTGCACTTAACCGTTTGGCATTTTAAATTTCATATTTTCCATTTTCAATATGAACTGAAAACAGGACGCCTTACTGAAGTTATTTAAACTTACTGAATGTGTTTGTCTTAGCATCTGCCTTCTCCAATTGTTAGCCACAGTCTTCTCTGATCCAATTACTCTAATGTATATTTCATTGGGCTTGCTTAATGTTTTCGTAGTTTAACGTCACCCTCTGCTTTAATGTATTATTCTGTTTTGATAACTCCATTATCATAGGGGATTTTTTTTTTAAGGAGGCTGGTGTAATGTGTGACTCTACAGGGGATGTTTGTTGGAAGTTGTCTCTGTGTGTATTTTCATGGCACACACTCATCAAAATGCTGACATGCATCATAAATTTGCAAGTGAGTGTCAGCATGTGTGACAGGACAAGCAACAAGCAAGGTGGGCGGGGGGGGCATTGATTTCAGTCAATCTGAGCCTTTATTCTCCCCGAGCCTCTAAAATCAGTGGTCCTGGGGTGGGAAAAATACACAGGAGAGACGTGTTAAAAGCCTGCAAGCTTGGTGACGATCCTCCGTCAGATCCTTAGCCATTTGAAAAGTTCATATGAACTAAAAGACAGCCACTGGGAAATGGTCTTTGCAAACTCAATGAGAGTTTACCATCTCAACACAGGGAGAGGCACCATTTGAGGTGGAAACGCGCTGCCTGTAATCTCACTCTTCTTCAGAGGTGTATCAGGAACCCCTCCTTCCTCGATAATGGGTAAACCTGTCCTTATGAACAAGGTATCTCAGATGCCATCCTCCTTTCCTATTTGAGACCTGCAGATGCTGAAACAGTATGATGAATTGTGGACATCTATTCACTTTTTTCCCTCCATTTTCAGGCAATTTTTGCAGTTAGATGAAGCAGCTGGAAAAGGGTCATTATTAAAAACAAAATTGAATTTCTTGCAATTATAAGTACTTAATTATGTGTCGATGAAGTCCCAAGTGGGTTGTTTGTGTCAAATAATGGCTGTTGTCTGCATGTCCAATTGACTCCCAGATACTACCTACAGTAGTAACCTAGCGTCACTTCCAAGACCAAATAGCATTTCATTCTACATTATTTTGTGGGGTAATAGCTTACGTAAAAAAAGCCCAGTTCGCGACTAGTGCATCCACTGTGTAAAAGCCGGTCCTGGATGCTATATTTTATCGTGACGTTAGCGGCTCTCTCCTGCTCTTCATTGCATTTGAGGAAGTTTATGCAATAGCAATTCTAATGTTAAATTCGCCAAAGACATTTGTCCTCATCCTAAACGCCTTTTATTTTGTAACTTAAAAGTGAAACATAAGAAGCACAAATCTAATCTCTGTTTTACTTGTCCAAGTATGTAAACTAAGTAGTCAAATACGATTATGTTAGAGGGAAGTAGCCTAAAGTCTGATTTGACATTTTCCTCTATCATGTCTTATAGCACAATATCAAGTATGTAGCCATCAAGTGCATAAGACCTCTTTTACAGGATTCTCATTTTAAAACAAACATTAAACATTAAAAAGTCAGCTGCAGACAGCTTTTCAACCAACTCATGGAGCTAGCGTTAGCTTAATTAGCTAGCTAGATACAGCTGTTAAAATCTGCTAGCAATAGGAATCGACAGTCGGCAGCTAGAAATGAGAAGGCTGCTTTTGTCTACCTCTGTCTGAAATCAAGAACTGATTGTCTGAAAGAGTATGAATTTCGAGTGGTAAATCGGCCACTGTGATGATCATTAAACTGTCTATGTGCCGTGCTAGAAAGTAACGGGTGTAGCAACAGTAACAAAAGGATGACAGTGCTTAGTGAATGGTCAAATATCTTGGTGAATGCCTTCCAAATCAGATCTTAACACTGATTCAATTTTAACACCCATAGAAATGTTTCTGAGCATTCATCAAAAAATTCAGTTTAGTATATTTCTCTGTGACTGAAAACTTTCTTGTAAAGTAAACCTTGAGCTGCTGGTGGCTGGTTGCTCTGCAGTCTTGTTCAGCCTGCAACAGACAAACCTACAGCCTCCTAAGCTCATGAACAATCAAATCCTTCCCACTGGTTAGGCATAAAAAGACCCACATGACAGTGATTTCCAGGGCCTTGGAAAAGTGGGGGGAAACCAGAGATCACTGTGAGGGGATAACGATAATTGTCTCATTTAGAGACTGATGCCCACAGGTAAGAGTAATTACTGAGGACCATTATTCTCTCCTGTCTGTGGGTGTGTGTGTTTGTATGCTGCCGAGGCCAGTGTTTCAGGCGGGTCTCAGCAGCAGATTACAAAGGTGTGGCTTTCGCGCAACATCCAAATGTGACACATAAAAGACAAAAGTGTGGATCAACAGAGGGTGTCTCAGCCCCATTCCGCTACTTTGCCAACAATTTGACAGATGGCATGGGCCTGTCTGAGGCCCTGGCAATGAGGAGTGCAGTGGCTTCAAAGGCCCTCTGTAATCTGCAGAAACATCACAGGCTGGGAGAAAGTGACTGTCTCCCAGACACCCGCCCTACTAAGAGGGTGAGCGAGGCACTAATGAAAGGCAGATAAAGGGATTGCAGGCACAGACAGCGCCTCATGAAAAAAAAGAGAAAGAAAACATCAGGTAGACTGGCCTTTTTTCTTTGCCTTTCTTTTTCTTTTAAAGAATCTACAGATAAATGGTCTCGTCAGTCCTTTTGTGTTCCCTGAAAAACAGCAACACACAGTTTTTTTCAAAGCTCTCCTCCCCCATTGAGTGTGAATCAATTCAGACTAAATGGTCAGCGCTGAGTATGGGGTAAAGTTTGTGATGATGGAGGAAGGATGAAGATTGTGCTTTTTTGTTGGAAATGCCACCAGTTCCTTGTGTTTTTGGTGGCTTTGAAGTGCCAGTCAGGCCTGGCGCTCACTGACAGACACAGCATTAATCAGAGGAATTCAGTTCTTTGTCACACTTTGTGGCATTCATTTATCACCCAGGAAGGAGCCACATCCCTTCATTTGGACTCTTGCTTTTTAGTGACATCTCAGTGCACTGTGGGTCCACATCTCCTTCTAGGTAACACTGATGCCTAACAGTACCAAAATCAATAGCATAATATGCCCTTTTACTTTGTAGGAAACGGTGGGGTGACGTCAAGCTGTACAACCCCCAACTATACAGAGCATTTAACCGAAACACATTGTAGTTTTATTATATTATATAAAGGTCAAACAATTATTATCCTGTGGGTGAAAAAAACACAAGTTTCCACAAGCCTGACACCGTGTGATGGGCAATCTGGACAGCTAGGAGGTCCCCAGGTTTACTTGGAGCAGTACATGATATGGACGGGTTCAGTGGAGCGAGCATGGATCAGACATAGTCTGCAGACCCTCACTCAGCTCCAGGGCCGGGGGATTTGTTAGCTGCTCTCAGGGTATCACGGCCACTCTCCATTTCAACACATTTGCCTCTTTTTTTTTTCCTGACAAGCCACTGGACTGTGTAGGCCTGTCAAAGCTGGTAATGGCTTTTATTTTCAGGGAATACACGCAGCTCTATGTTATCCATGCTTTTCAGTGTGTAAAGCCATGTCACAGAGATGTGTAGCAAAGGAAAGAGAAACAAAGTTCTATCAACCAGGCTAACTAGGCTAAATCATGGAATTGCGATACCTAAAATCACAGAACTTAGCAACCCAATTTCACTCCAATCAATCAAATACTGTATGATTGTATGAGATCATTATGAATTGTGCCTTTAAGTGCTGTGACCAACACAGGACTAGTCTTATACAAAAAAAAAAATTCTTGTATGTGAAGGTCCACCGACTTTGGATTTGTCAGCCTGCCTCTGCACCCACACAGGAATTTTTCTTGACATATCTGTTGCAATTAATGGGATTGTGACTCTGATATGGATTAACCTTTCCTGCCAGTGCTGAATCCTCTTAAAGCGAAATGCTTCATATGCTGCTGCTTCTTATATTTGAGTGGCAAGAAACATCATTTTTTTGTGTATCTATTTTGGAGAGAGTCTGCTATCAGTCAGTGTTATTTTTTATCTCCATAACAACTGTAGAAATTGCTGATGTTTTATTTTATACTAATTAAGAAAAGCCAACAGAAACCTCCAACATCTAAAGGAGTGGGAAAATAGAAATCTAAATATCTTAAAATGTTTCAGAATTAAATGTTCTGCCAAACAGTCTATCACAGAAATGTGGACAAACATGCATGTTCCCATAACATTTTTTACCATGGTACAAGTACCATAGTAATGCCACTCTAGGCCTAGACACGTCCACACAGAAATTTGAATGGCCACCATGGATCTATTAAATCTGACGTTTGTTCTTTCCCCCTTTGAATGAGTCTTTATCATTGAATAGATTCACTATAAAAGATTTTAGCCACATTAGCGGCATGGCTTTGGCATCGCAATGTTGTTGCACCCATTCACCTCTTTGGTCCAGACTTAAATATCTCAACAGCTATTGGAAGGATTGCCATGAAATTATATACAGACATTCACGGTCCCCAGAGGATGAATCCTACTGACTTTGCAGATCCTGTGACTTTTGTTCTAGTGCCACCATTTGGTTGACATTTTTGTTTTTTAGTGAAATGTGTCAGCAACTATCGGATGTATTGCTGTGCAGATATTTATGTCCCCTTTAGGATGGATTGTAATAATTTAATAATGTAATAATTGAAAACTGTATTCAGTGTCAGTGTTCTTAATTATACATTACATTGTACATATTTGCAAATCAGCCATTTAAAATAACTTATCAAACATCGTTTTTAACTAAATCAGTAATAATATGCTCTTTAGCATGTCTAATATAAAATAAATAAAATTACAGCATTGCCTTTATGCAAGTGGATAACTTTCCCTAACAGGAAGTGACTAAACTGGAAGTGATGACATCACAGCATTGTCACTGTGAGCATGTTAGCGTGCTGCAATTAGCTCAAAGCACTGCTGTGCCTAAGAGCAGCCTCACAGAGCGGCTAGTGTGACTGTGGACTCTTTCTTTTTGTTAAAAAAGACTATGTAAATGCAATTCTTGATCAACTCCTGAATGGTCTTTTGTTTCTTTTCAACATGGTTTCCACTCTCATTATTGCTCAAAACAAAAGGTATTAATCCAGGAATGAGTTCATTATTATTTTATAAAACTGCCAAAATAGCCACCATAAAAATGATGTGATATAAAATATAAAAGAAGAGAGTAATAAAGAGTCACCACTTTAAAGGCGTCTAGCTGACACAGCAATGAGTTAAGCTCATAGCTCACCAATATTAAGCCCAACCAGTACCAGCCTGAACCATGTGCAGATGAGGGATGTGTCCATAAAGCTCTGGTTTTGACTTAGGGCAGCATAAAATGTCTGGGTGTCAGCTGCTGTTTCACTTTTAGCTCAGCCAGATTCCTCTCCTCCCCACGCCCAGCTGGGGATACAAAAGTCATTCAAGAGTTGTGTAATTAGCTGGAGTTTAATTAAAGGACCATTTGGAAAAAAAGGCAGACAAAAAGGCAAATTAAAGAGACTTGTAAAACAGAAAATGAAATGCTTAACAAGCTCAGTATCGCCATTCATCAGAGACCTAATTTACATGCCGAACCTTTACAGCGAGCATGTTTACAATTTTGCGGGTTCAGTGTTACCATTACTATAAAGCTGTGATTCTATAATTGAAACATAACACAGCAAACATTTTACAGCATGTCAAAATCTTACTGCATCACACTAATTTTAAGCTCATACACTCCTCCTTAAACATTTCATATAAAACAATTATTTTTCTGCATAAGTCTCATGAAAATTGTTTGTGTTAGTGCATTCTGAGGGTTTGGCCCTGCGTGCATTATTTAGTGATTAAACCAAAACAAGAATTTAAATATTTCCTCATGTTTCATGATGGTGTATTGTGAACTGCAAATAGAGTAACCCATATTAATTAGCAAATTTGGTGAGTGATGTAGTTTGCATAAGTTAAGTGTTGTCCAAACAGAGAAACTTTCTCATGCTGTCACTCCAACACCTCTGTTAACTCAGTGATAATTAATATAAGTAAGAAACAGGAGCCTGTCTACCATCACTGCAGCTAATTGCCCCAGAGGGAGTCCAAAAAGTCACAAGCTGTTCTGCTCCTTGTCATCACTGAACTGATGCTTCCTGTTCTCACACACTGCACACTTTTCAGTTAGCGTTGAGAGCTAACTAGCTAGAGAATATCACTGAAGCTGTTAATGATCCTCAGTGCTTTACTTATGAGTTTTGTTTAAGAGAACATGATGATTTGTATTGTTTTTTTATTTGCAGAGAGTGTTTGGCAATATTTCTATTTTGCTAAAAATCCACAATTTTGGAATGACACTCTTGACATGAAGATGATGCCAATTTTGGAAATTATTTAAAGGTTCCCAATGAGTTTCAGATAGCCACCACGATTTAGAAATGTAGCGAAACAGAAAGAATGCATTGAACCCTGTAATTGATAGGTTAAATGAAGAAGCATGGCAGTTTAGTATAATTCAGTCACTGTGGAGATCTTGGCAATTTTTATGCAGTTTTAGACCAGGAATCTCAACTCATTAAAAAGTGGTGAAAATGTGAGACAGAACCACCAACCAACTGTGAAAACATGTGCCACGGGGACATGCATCCAAAAAGACAATATTGAGCTAAAAAAAAAAGCACAATTCTCCTGATGTTTTTCAGAGCATATAATATGTGACATGTAAAAATCAGCTTGGCAGACGTTTGAGGTGGAATTATATGACCCCCCCTCCAATTAAATGAATTTAGAGGATCACAACTTTCAGCAAATGATAAAAACATGATTACCATCTGCGCGTTTGAGGAGCTCTTTCTCTGCCAAGCCTTTTGATGAGGCTGTAGAGTTATCCAACAGCTTTAGCAGATGTTGTGGTATACTAAGCTGAAACGCAGCTCTCCAACATTTCAGTCCTGTTGAGAGACTGTTTTCAACTGGTACACTTTGAATCTAAGAAAAGGTTAACTGGGAGCTGTGGCAGTGACAGCAACACCTTTCAGATCTGTTACAATCTCAGCACCTTGTTCTCTGCTCTCTGAAAAAGGCTTTGCATAGCATCTGTAAGGACCGCACTCACTCCTTCAAATAGCACACACACGTGCACTGAAAGCTTGCACACAAAGAGGAGGAGGGGATTACAGTAAACATTTGTTTTTGCCTAATTCCAGTGACTAATTTCTTGATGATTATAAGCAATTTACATTTTAGCACCTTCAAATTACAAAAATTGTTAAACAATATTTATATGAACATTTCAATTCTCATATTCATTTTAGGTGCTTTAGATTTTTTTTAGGGAAATGATTGCTGAAGTAGAATAATTGCATTATCCCACGAAACTAAACAAATTCAATGACAGTTTCAGTAATGTGTAGCACATTACACTGTAAAAGTGAAATTTACAACCTGATACACTCAGCGGGGTGGCAGTAAGTTGTGTGAAGCAACCCATCAGCTTTTTCTGAAACGACACACTTTTTTGTTGGTGTAAAATAAGAAAAAGCCGTTGAGTCTGGAACTGCTGCTCGTTCAAAACAGCCTCCTTTACGGAGAAGCTGGCATGACCTTGTTTCCTTGGGAGTAAAAGATACAGAAAGCTGGAGGGGCTGGGCGAGGAAGAGGAAGAGGAGGGGTGGAGGAGGTAGGGTGTTGGGGGGCATAGTGGAAGGGGTGGGGTAACTTCAAAACCCACATCAAAAGGAATAAATAATTGTTTCTGCTGGTTTTGTTGTTGTGATACGGATCGGCGAAGCAGCAAGTGGCGAGCAGGAAGCTTTGATTTGAGGCAGCCTTCCTGGAGAGGGCTCCTTCTGTCGGCAGCTGAGCAGAGAGAAGTGGGGCCCACTGATTAAAGTCCTGTTTGTTTTAATCTTCTCTTTATCCCGGGGGAGGCCCACAGAGAGGGAGAGATCCTGCTGGGGGGTGGGACGATACTCTCCTCTGGGGACCAGTCCTGAAAAAGGAGGCAACGTATGCAACATCCAGACGCAGGGTGAGGAGTGAAGGGTTGGAGTAGGGGTTGGGGAGGTTCATGATAGGGGCTGAAAGGTTTTGGGTCAAAGGAAAATGGCAGATTATCGAGATGATAATCATGTATTCAGCAAACGCGCAACTCACTTTCCCTCAAAACTGGATTAGTTTAAGTGGTTAGTTCAGAAACGTACATTAAAAACTCCATTACTGACGTTTCAACAATCCTCTCTCTCCATTTTTTTCTGACATTGCTGTCTCTCTGGTTTGTCCCAATGACCACCTCCCGATGCCATATCCTGCCTCTAATTAGGTCCAATTTGATCCCTTGTTAATATAACAAAACTAAGAGTCCACAGCAATGCTAGCAGCTCTGTGAGGCTCTACCATGGATGTATTTAGAGAGCTGGATATGGTGACGCAACTCCGCCTCGCTACTAATTTGTCCCAGTGGCCACACGCAGTACTGTGATGAAAAAATCCCCATGCGGCCCAAAAACCTTTTTTCAATCCAGCCAGTAGTTGTTGAGATATTTCAGTTTGGACAAAAGTGGTGGACTGACTGAACGACTGACCAACATTGCAATCCCTAGAGCCACACCGCTAGTGGGGCTAAAAATATTGATTAGAGCAGTTTTAAAGATAAAACCCTCCTGGCCTCAATTTCAGTCTTTGTGATCTTATTTCTTTGTTGAATCTTTTCTCAGTGCAACCCCAACCCAGAACTCATAGCGAAAAGGTTTCATCTCTAAAAATCCTTTGCTGTAGTACTAGATGAATATATATGTGACACTAACACTGCAGGGATTAGCAGAAACTGGGGCCACTTCTATAAAAACTGTATGTGCTCATGGTGTTGTACAGTTGTTAAGATTAAAATGATCAACACATGACATATGATATGTTAATAGGCAGCTGTTTGGATAAAAGTGATCATCAAATGGTATATGATACTGTATATTAACAGTTTGTGCAATGCAGGCCTGCAAACCTTTTCTGCTTACTGATTTAAAGATCACATGCAGTTCTTCATGAGCTGCACAGGAGCTCATGAAGAAATGGAGGAGTGGGTGGTTGCGTGATGAATGTCAGAGTTTAGAGGAATGGAGGCCACTCAGTGGAATCTCAACAAACACATTTGCACGCATACCCAGATGTGAACACATGCACACACATACAGCCTCAAGCCTCATGAATCCTCTGCTCGCATGATGGTAACATGATAAGAGGTGACACATAACATGAGAGGCAGAGCAGCTCAATTGCTGAAGTGAGAGACTGAGAAGAGAAGAACTGTCCACAGTAGTTAAAATTGATTTTGCAATCCGTTAACTGCTTTCAAGTCAGATTAAGGAATCAAAACAACACGTTACAGTAAATGATAATGTTGTATAAATGTAACTATTCCTCAGTGCAAACCTGAAATTTTCCCTGCCACCAGACCTCGCCTAGAATAAACTGAATATTTGCACTGTGATATAATCTGCGAGGTTCCCACTGATTTGCATCAACTGATATATGCGACACCAACTCTTTGATTCTGACAGAAATCCAGTATTGACAAAAGTGTCATCAGAATTGCTGAAAGAATGAAATAGACTCACTGAAGCGCACATTGCTTGGAGCGCTTTATGAAGCTATTCAAACAAAATAGTCTCATTGGATCATATCGACACATGACGAAACAATGGAAGGCAGCGTTTTCCATCCCTGACAGTAAACAGCTACTCCGTCCACAGGCATGTCAGTGTTCGAGACAGGGCTCGTTAAGAGCTGACATCAAATGCTTATGAAGACTGATGATTTAAATATTGAATCGACTAGCGGCGACACGCAGACAGAGAAGAGCTGGTATGTGCTGACACTAAGACAGATGTATATTTTAGCAGCCGTTTCCCAGCTAAACTGCCTAATGGCCTTGGAGATGAGGGAGATGAAGTCAGACCTGCAGATCTGCTGGGACGGCTCCAGGGTTTGTTGTACTGTAAGTGGCAAAGGCCCCCATTGCCCTCCCCACTTCAACCTTCCTCTGTCCCTGCCCCCGGTCCCCCTTACATGCTGCTTCACTCTCAGTAGGATCAGAGGAGAGGATCCCTAAACGGAGGCCTCCTCGCAAGGCCCCAGGCAGCGGGGACACTAACAAGCTCTAATGATCTCCAGCCAGGCCTGTCTCTCTGCTCTTCCTCCACTCACACCACAACATGCGGAGCAGGCCTCCAAGAAGACAGAGAGCCTTACTGAACCCACTGCCACCAGTACTGCATGTACTGCATGTCTCCTGTCCAGCTACTTTCAGTTTAGGATCAAGATGAGACAACTTCTGCTGGGACTGGATGGACGCTTCTTTATGGAAAACTCCACAAGAATGTCCGCTGATAAATGTATATGGATGAGGGGAAATTAATGTTTGGTATGATAAAAACTCAATGACCCCCTTTTCTTTCTGCACTTCTGGTCTGCAGGCTTTTGTTGGCATGTCTGCTCTCCAAGGGGAGACCAGATGTGAGGCACTAGAGGGACTGAAGATAATTGCAAACGTGTTTTGGTCTGCTTCTTAACCTTAATGGATCCAAGTGTATCTATCTAAGCCCAGAGAAGAAGAGAGAACGCTGTTCTCCCACATCACTATGACTCAAAGGCCAGGAGCTATAAGGGCAGGTTGTAACTGCATAGACTGCTGGTCATTAACCAACTGCAAGAAATTAAAGGTCCACCCTAAAACAGTTTTGCAGTGTTTAAAAAAGCTGCTGTTGGCAAGGGATGTTGCATTTCTGGGTTCATTTTGTTTTGATCCCATGACATTAAGTTGAAATATTTTCAGTGCAGCTATAATAGGGTTTAATGACACATCATTTTTCTGTTATCTAAATCAACTAAATGTCAGGTTTTGTTTCAGTCTCAGAGAGCTAAAAAGAAACGGCTCCTCTATAGACTTTCCTTTTTGCACCGAGTGAGAAATCCACAGTAAAACATGCTAATACAGTAAGAAATGTTTTAATCAAAGGGGCTCTAAAAAGTCACCCATTTATCTTTATCAGCTATGTCATCAACAAATACCATCAAAATGCAAATACATGAAAAAGGCAAGGGAAATGGCAGGACATGGCGCAGACATTTAAATTAGTAGGGAGTGAAACTATGGAGGGTGTGGTGGTAGATCTCCTACAATATGGGGTCATTTCCTACCTTCTCCCATGTTTTCTCTCTACTCTAAGTGGTCTTTGGAAGGTACAAATATAAAAGGCACAAATAAATGTTATACATTTAAGATACACTCCCTGATTCTGCTATGTTACTATATTATTATTATTATATTATATGAACCAACAAGAGAACAAAGGAAGGGGACCGATGACTGATGAGGGAATGAAGTGCAGGTGGGGAGATGGGCACGAACGCTCAGGTGAGGGGAATGAGGTGATTGAAGGGCAGATGGGCGTGGCAGGATCTTGAATAGCAGTGGAAAGTCTGAGGGCATCTGGTGGATTAATGAAAAATAGACACACATTTGGCAGGAGAGGAGTGACAGGGAGACAGACTGACAGGAAAATGTAGATAAACACTAAGAGAAGATAATAAACGGTGATAGTAACAATATAAATCAGAAATCTGCTTTTGAATTCCACTGAACATCATGATGATCAAACTGATGATCTCTAGGAGTGTAAAAGTGAGTATTCAGAGGTTGTATTTTATATTTGGTGTATTTCATAAGGGCAAGCCAACAAAAGTTGGCAAATCAACATAAATAGAAAATAGATCAATATCAATAAAAAATAAGAAGTCTCACAGATTTGCTCCTCTAGTTGTTTTGAAGTCTGCTGTTAAAATTTAAAAGCTCAGTTTCATAATGCTCTAGAATAAATGGGGAGTTTTTAACTGTTTTGTAGCATGAAGCTCTGAACATGACTGGAAATAAACTAATTGCAGCACCTGTAGTTGTTACAATGGACAGGAGAAAATTCATAAAAACACATTATTGTATCTAACTTTTAATGTGAAATTTGTCTGACAAGTTGCCAGACCACTTACAGTGTAATCTGAGTAAAATATCATATCATTTTATACTTTTTTGTGATTGAATTGGACTAACAAACAACCTGGTGCCGAGTTGTTTACATTGCTGTTCTGCTGTCTGTTCTTCTGGCTTTTTGAGGACTGGAAACAAGTTGGTCTCACCAACAAGACCAAATCCAGTCCCCAAAAACCATCAAAAGAACTATGTGGATGCTGGCATGCATGCCAGGCCGGATGGAAAAAAAAGGAGTGCATTGTTTAGATGCTGCTCAAAGTCCAAGACTATAAATGAGTTTAGATTTAGTCTCAGGGGGCGGGACTGCTTCCAGTCTGTCTGTGTAGTTGGAAAAAAAATGTCCTCTGCACATCACAAAACCTGACATTCTGACACACGAGGGAGATGATTACAATTTATTCACATGTAGTTTCTTGAATCAAGTGTCATGATTTCATGCTGGTGCAGTCATGTGCTTGTTCTTTTGTGCTTTGGTTAAAGCTAAGGGGGAAATGGTCACATACAGTAACACTATACACTTTGAAACTGAATTGGAAACCAGCAAAATGGTCACAACTTTCACTTGTTTTAAGAACATTGTCAATTTAAGGCTGAATAATGAAAAATGACTACTTACAAGAGACACTTTTTGCAGTGCACTGTCTGCTACATGTCAGTGTCCTCTTTTGTTGTGGAGTACATTCTCCTCAGGGGAATAATGAGCATGAGGCGATCAGACAGCAAAGCTGGTTTCACTCTCTGAAGTTTGTGCCAGAAACGCACATCCTCGTTAGACTGGTCCACAGCTACCGGGAACAGAAAGTTCCCGACTTTGGCTTTAGTGAGCCATTGTGTTTGCATCACTCTCTAACCCCTAAACCTTCAAGTGTATAATTGAGTGGTTACAGAATATTTTCATTAAGTCAGAAGTCGCTGTCCAGCCCTGGCAAGCAGCGCATCTCTGCTCTCAGCTTAGTGTACTTCAAAGTTCTCTTGAAACTTAGCTCGGTGTTTATTTCCGTCCGTCTTGAAGCCCGTGTAATCAACAGGTAATTGAGTTGAAGGACTTAAAGGGTCCACTTTGAAATAGATCAGTACCCTTTTTCATCCACCCTCACCCTGGACATGAGAGGTGTGGACATACATTTCGCATTGGACAGTGAATAAAATGAATATGAATTTTTCAACCTTTTTATCAAAGCATTGAGAGCGGATAAAAGGCACAGTCCAAAGCACATCCGAAAAAGGAGCTTACATTTTCTATAATATTAAACCTAAGTCCGCCTTTGATCTTTTAATCCTGTGCTCATAAGGTTGTGAGATAAGCAGGCATGACTAACCTCTCTTTCTAATAGTCAAGAAAGATCAGAGCCCACATAATGAGCTCTTTCACCCCCTTTTGAAGACAAATTGGACTGAAATTCCATATTTAATGGATCTTTCTTTCAATAGAATTCTGTTTAAAGTCAAGGGAGGGATGGACAGTCACGTTAACAGCGTTGTTAAACACAGTGTGGGCGCCTTGTGTCTCTCTCAGCCTCCCAGATGTCTGTCTGAGCAGTCTGCTGCTGTCTTTGTGGTATCATCCTTGTCGTTTCTTTATTTAGCCGACGCTGTCACTTGGACTGACTTGCAGGCTTTATGTATGAGAGTGGGACTAAACTCCTGTGCAGCACACAGGCTGTCAGCATTCCTTGTAATCACACCCACAGATCTGCTGATGCCAGCTGTGGTCACCTATCTGTCCTCAGTCAACATCCCTCTGCCTGTTCATTATTGCGTCTGCTGGACTGAACTCAAACCGAAATCATAGCCACACATGTAAAAATAAATGTAATATTAAAGAATTTTTAAAAGCAGCACTATCAAAAAAGGGATTTTGATGATTTCAGTATATAACAAGATTTTACAGCTATAGTAGCCCTGTGGGTCTGCAGTGCTCATTACACACAAGACAATAGCATTTTGAATGAATGAAAAATAGACAGATACATTTTTGGAAATACACAAATTTCCTTTCTTGTTGAGACTTTAATGAGAAGATTATACCATTCTCATCTCTATGCATTAAGTACGGAGCTAGAGTAGGGCTGGATGATATGACAAAAAATGTTATCAAGATTTTCAGTCGATATCGATAATTATCACGACAAGTGTCAAATCATTATTTCTTTCAAGTTCAAAGGCTGATTTCTGCTCCTGAGTGAAAGTTGAAGAAACCAGGTGGTTAATTGTGGTTTTAAATTATTCTTTATTGTCAGAACATGACAAACACTTCACAAATCTGAGGTACTGTAATTTCTTACTTTCTGCGGGTTCTAACGGGTGACATTGTTTCAAATCATCAAACAGGTTTGTGGTGTTGCCCGTCTAAGCTGGCACGTGTCTTCGGCACAGTTAGCTATGTTTTTTGTTGGATTGTAAGTTGCCAAATTATCTCCAAACTACTGAAGTTGAGTGACCTTTCTTGTCCACGATGGCTTCGTGCTGCTTCGAGCTGGTCATGGGCACTGCATTTTCTTTGGTGTCGCTCATTTCGATTACCGGTATTTGCTTATTCCGCTCCAACTACAAGCCTGTTAGCCACTGTGTCAGGAAACATACCACTATTTCTGCGACATTATTGGCTGTTCGTCTTTTTTTTCGTCTGTTTAATGGCAGGTGGCAACTAGTCTTTAAGGTGCATTAGCGCCCCCGTCTCCTGGTGTATGGGTGGCTTAATTATATCGAACATTATCGAATATATTTATATTGAGGAAAATTATATTGTGATAATTATTGTTATCGTTTTATCGCCAAGCCCTAAGCTAGATTCTGGAGAAGATTAGCCTATCTTCGTATACTGGAATCAGGGGGAAACAGCTACCCTGGTTCTGTCCAAAGTTCAAAAATGTAAATCTCACTAATTATCATGTATCTCAAGTAAACACCCTATTTGTGGTTTTACAGGAAGTTACTGGCTGTGATTGTTTCTCCTTTACCACCCGGGGGCAGTGACTTCCTGGTGTCTTGTCGTCAATGTGAGGTTGCCAGGCAACCAGCGGAGACGTGGACGCATTAACTGTTGTTTGTGAATAAATAGCTACAGCATGTAACTTTCCCTAAAACCATAAACTGTTGTTTTTATGTGTTTTTCTTTTTTCTTTTCCTCAGCTTCCAGTCTATATGCTAATCTAAGCTAAATGCCTCCTGGCTCTAGAAACATACTACACATAGATGTGAGAGTGGTGTCAATCTTCTCATCTAAGTCTAAAGAAAGTGAATAGAAAAGTAACTCCCTCTGAGTGGAGTTTGGTCAGTAGTTTTTGCAGTTGTTATAAGTGTCTGACAAGTAGAAAACTGGCTGTTATCTGCTGGCAGTGAAATGTCAAGGGATCTTTGGGATTCGTGACTCAAATATGCCTCTTTGTTTTTGTCAAAATGTTAGTTGAGAGGATGAGAAAATGCTAAGCATCAAAGCATTGATCCAAGTTACAATATAAACTTCTCAGTAACATTTAGTTCAATGAGTTTTGGGGGGGATTCGTTCTCTAGTGACGTTCTAGCAGAGTACAGATGTGACCACCAGGATTAAGATTTAACAGGGTTACTCATGAAAGAATAAACTTTACAAAACCAAAGTTGAAAATTAAATTAAAATTAAACTTAATGCAGAACACTTTTATAGCAATTCTGTCTGAGCAGAAAGTCTGAGTTATATAGTGTATGGTTTAACAGCATTTATAGGTGTGATCCATTATTGACACAAAATCTAAATTATAATTCTGATCTTTGACCTTTAAAACACACAAATAATAGTTGACACTATTATCCGTTACAGGGCATAGCAGGACATCTAATCACTTTTAAAGATTAGAGCCCTCTGTGCAGGGCTTTGTAACTGGTCTGGGTAATAGTTTCTCTCTGACTTGCCCACAGGCTGTGCTGAACCTTTAATTGGGTGACACACATTCCTGTTGCTCTCTCTCTTTCTCTCTCGCGCTATCTCTGCTGTCTCTCTGTTTCACAAGCAGACAAAGTTATTTAAATCGCTCTAATACTTTCATCTCCTATTCTCTTTGTCTCATTGTTATGCATCCACATGGACCCAGATGTAAAAAGACACTAAGGGTACAAAGTGAGGAATTTTTCTGATTTTATGCATTACTTCTCTTCACATATCTTGCATTCTCTCCAGACAAATTATACTCCAGATATGAAGTGGTGAGGGGTGGGCGAGGTTGAACAAGGCCAATTTGTTTAGAGGCTGGTCCTCAGGACGAGGCGCACCACAGAGCTATATTCATATATTACATTTGCGTTTTTACACTTCTGACGGGCGCTCTATCGTGTGGCCGTTTTCATCTCTCCTTTTGATGCTGGTTAAAAGAGAAGGCGGTCATTGTCCTCTGCGGCCTCCAGGCATGTTTTGAGCTACGCAGATTGAGTCAATGGAGAGTCAGGGGCCGGCTAAATGTCAGGCACACATGGCCACGCTCGCATAGCTTAATGCAGGCCTGTGTCTGGCCCCTTGTCCTTGTCCCCCTGCAACTCTGTGTGTCTTTATCCCTCTGTCTCCAGCTTCTCCCTCTGTCTCAGATGTACATGCCATCTGGTCTGGCTCCACATCTGTGGATATCCTGCCTACAAAGCCCGGACAGCAGAGCTCTTTGTGCAGCGACTCTTTGCGCTCTGAGGCACCTGCCACGGCTTAAATCACTTTACCCACACAAAAGAGGCAAGCCCATTAATTGTGTACACTGATAAACATGGCACATTGTATGGCACTTGCTGGAATATCATTACAGCCACAAACTGAGATTAGGCTTTGCTTGGGAATACTGAAGCTGCCCTACAGGATGGAGGAAGAAACCTGTCAGCGACCTGTACGGCTGCCAGCCAGTTACAGTGGAATGTAGCTGAGCATGGTTGTACATGATGGTTTCACATGAAGAGTTTCACATAGCGACGGAAAATAAGAATCACACTTCATACTTGATCATACTGGAAATGTACATACATTTTTAAACATTATTGATGCATACAAACCTTAAAGTGTAACTACACCCTCAAAGCGGTATAGATAATGGATGGATGGATGGATGGATGGTAAGAAATGTCAATATTAACACCAGCATTTATGTTTCATCACAATACAGTCATATAATTTAGTTTACAGCTCAAAAGACATGTTTAAGTGTGCAGTACCTCTTTAAATTGTCCAAGTCACTTGACTATTGAATAGTTGTATTGTGATGTACGTGAACATGCATATATAAAATCATGGTTAAAATGGTTATTTGCCTCTGTCTCTCACAGGGTTTGGTATTCATGATTGTATTTTGCAAAAATTACACTCCATTTCCCATAAACCCTTTTTTAACCCCCCCTCCCCCCAGTGATGTTACTCCATATTCATATGTTTTCACTTCAACTGAAGACAAACATGTCAGCAGTGGCCTTTGACTTCTTCCAGCATCTGCCATTGCAGGTGCAAGAACGCTGAAAGAACAATGCCCACTTCCTGTAGATGGCCTGCAAAGTCAAATCTAATTGCACGCAAGATACTGTAAAATGCAGTGTAGACCAGTAAACTTATGACAACAATGTTTTTTCGTTGTCTACATTTATATGCTAATGAATGAATATTGTAGTGATTTACTAATATATCCTATGTCGGTGCTGTACGGGAGATATATGAGAAGTGGAAAAACTTTCAGTACCTTAAAAACATACAGTATGAGGAGAGGAATACAGTGGTGGGTAATCAAACAAGTGAAGAGGGTGCTGTTTGGTGAGGGGATGAAACATTCATAGTCTTCCAACAGACTTAAACCAAGGCATCTCAGAGAAAGATGAAAAGATCTACATTAAATTGCTGGTTCATAATAGAACAATAGAAACCTTCACCACTGGGTTTCATTCTTCTGGCCCTCTTGGGGAGAGCCTTTCCCAGCATGCAATGCACAAAAGTCATCTGGGACACACTCTGAAAGAAAGTCAAATATGAGCCTAACCATGTAGACGGTATTTTAACAGGGTTTCATTTCTTCAGAATTAAGAAAATGTGTGTTAAGGAAGTCTTGAGCAGGATTGGTATCAGGCAAATCAAGGAGTTTTTAAATGAATTGATTTCAACCTAAAAAGAAGGATACCTTGCAGACTCATCCACGGAGGAGGTTTCTTTCACTGTATTCACCTACACTATATTCCATGGACATGGAAAGCAATGATGGCAGGTGTGTTGTAGGCTTTCTAAAGAACATAAATGACAAACCTGGTTTCCTTCCTTGGGTTAAGAGAAACCCAGTTAACTCAGATATTTTTTTTGGGCCATGTGCTTAAAATTTTTTTAAGAGTTTTGCAAGAGCGCATGTGCATGACAAAGATTTTATACAGTGACAGGATGTAAACGATCGTTACTCAAAAATGGAAAATTCACACCTATTCTGACAGGAAAAACTGTCGTATAACAATAAATGGGGCATTGAGAAATTAATGATGATGTAGTGCATTACTTTGACAGCTCATCTATTATTCAATAAGTGACTTAATATTCTGCTATTTGGCTGCAAAAATGACTACATGTTGCCTCCACATGCCACCACCTTGGTCAAGTCCCACGTCTCATGCAGCACTGCCCACTCTTCTGAACATGAATCCATGGACGCCTTAGTTGACAGCTTAGCAGCTCAAACATGCCAGTAAGAGAGCGTACTGTGAACCCATATTTCAGGGAATTAAGGGAGTGAAGTGTATTAGTTGGCTGGTAATCTAAAGCATCACCGTCTAGCCAGCAAGTTGATCTGTTTGCCTTTTTTGGTTCCCGTCCGTCTGCTTAAGGAGATATAAGAGCAGCATGAGTTTGCCAGGGCTTGATCCAAAGTTGGAGCGGAGGGGTGTTTTCTGCTATTATAAATACCACAGGACACACCCAACTCTTATGTGCCTTTCAAAAATACTTTTCAACACGTCCTTTTTTGGCAGAATAAGGGCAATAAGTATGCACACACACCAGTGGCGGAAAGTCTCAATTCTCCATTGCTGGTTCCTCTCATTTTTTTTGGAGGTTTTGTTTTGCAGAAAAAAACATATGGGATCAGAGCACCAAAGAGACACTGGGGCTCTCTCAGTATTTTGATGCTGGTACCAAAGTCCCTTGGGAGCGGCAGAGTGGTAATACCACCCGGTTACAAAGCTGACATGGTGAAAGTGATTGCCCAGTTAATTAGTGCTGTGAAAAATATATAAAGTGCATTTGAGAGCTGTAGGCAGCCTGAAACCATTGTGCTGTAATCTTACCCTCGCATCTCCATCAAACGGCCTGAGTCGGGAGAGACTCTGATCACAGCGAACTGTGTACTCTCTGATAATGCTGTTTCAGACCCTCTGTGGGCTCACACGGGCCTTTCATATGTGTTATTTATGTAATTATTATGCTCATGAATTGTGGATTGTCAGCAGTAGTTTGAAGATAAAGCACTGTGTCAATTAAAGTGATCCGCATTTGAAGTTCGCATCATCCACCACTACAGAGGGAGCAGCTTCTCTGATGTGAAGGCATGAATACAAGCAAATGCATGTGATTAAATATTGTTTCCTATTATTGTTTACTTGGAGATTTCTCTGAAGTTAATTCCGAAACTCTTTCACATCGAATCACTTTGAGCTGCACATCAGAGGGAGAACTTCAAATCAAATGCTTTTGGTTTTTCGCCTTTCTCATGGAAAGTTATTTGAGAGATTTATTTCAAACAGTTACTCTTGTCAGACTGATCTAAAGCTTTGGAATTTCAGAAATGTGTGATTCTCTCCAGAGCCATCATCAAACCAGACTGAACTCAAACTTTCCACAACATGTGTTCAGTCAAACACATGTTGGCTTCTCAGAATTCCTCTCCAGAGTGGACATGTGCATCTGGGACTGTTGTTGTTGTACTATGACAGATTTTTCATTTAACATCACAATACACCTTTTGAATTGGAATTTGATCTTGCATTTCACCATTGCTGGGGGTCCTCGCCATCTTGACCTCCATTTACACCTGGTATCAACATGCAATCAGTATAAAGTATGTGAGGTTGCCAAGCAACCAACGACTCCAGGAAGTCACTATTTCCTGCTACTGTTTGCTCGGAAATAGTTACAGCACATAACATCCTCTAAAACCACAACTGCTGTTTTTACATTTATTGTTCTGTACGAATTAAACAAACGATATCCTTTGGAGACAGCCAAGCTAGCTGTTACCCTGGCTTCCAGTCCCCTGGCTCTAGCTCCATGTTTAGCGCACAGATGTATTCATATAAGAGTCGTATCTATCTTCTCATCTAACTCTCCTCAGGACAGCAAATAAGCGTATTTCCTAAAAATGTCAAACAGTTTCTTTAAGCACCACATTTACACCTGCCTGAAAGCCGATCACAATGTGAGCCAGGCCACCTCCAGATGTGGTTGGTCAGACTAAATAGCAATTCAATTGAATTGCATTTTCCTTATCAAGGGGATCTCAAGTCTTTTAATTGCATCCACGTTTCCCTCACTTGCGTCTTTTCCTGGAGCATGGAGAGATGCAAAGAAACCATGCGAGGAGAGCGGAAACGTGGAAATCTGTTTTTAGTGAAATAAGACGTCCTTTCCTCTGAAGCGTCATGTGAAGCGATGTCCGTTTCTGATGACGGCGGCAGCTGATCACAGCTGTAGAGACTTTTGATGGTGTTTGTATCTGCACACGTGCACTGCGCTAATACTAATAAAGGCAAATTATCACTGACAGAGCAGCAGTGTTTTCTCAGCGTTACAGTTAACAAACACCTCCATTCTGTATTTATACTGTGTAATGTGTCCTGCTCAGAGGCACAGACTGCATTTATATTATTTATTCATTATTTGCATCTGTATTTATTGATGATCTGATAGTAAATTAAGTACTGAAAAACCTAGAATATGATTAGGGTGTCTTTTGAACATTGGAAATTATGTATTACGCTAAATGTTTCAGGGAAAATTGAAATGACTCATATCAAACCCGACACTCAGGAATTATTAGCCTCACGTGACTAAATGGAAATGATAAATGATGATAAATGATTTCTTGTTGACAGACAGACTCTCCTACTCTCTGACTTTAATTGTATCCATAATAAAAGTTAATGAGGGAAATAACAGATCATGAAAAGAAAAATCTTTCTAATAAATGAAGAAAGTTGTTTATGGTGTTACGCGCTCCCCCCTTGTGTTCTTTTCCCACCTTTTCTCTCTCTTTCTCAGGTGCTCCTGATCAGGGAATTAAGCAGTGGCAGGCCCCTGTTTAAGTGAGGTTGGGAGAGGAGCTCTGGCTCTCTGACAGACGAAGCAGCCTTCTGACCATTTGGTGTTTTGTTTCTTTCTTTTGAGGATGGAGGTCTGGTAGTCCAGTTTTCGCAGCTTTGTTTGTCAGTATAGTTTATGCGCTGTTTTGGTAGGTTAGGGAGGGCAAGCTCTGGGTCTGACGGCCCGCTATGTGGCTGGCCCAGACTTCCCCCATCCTTTTGTTATGTTTGGCCAGGCCTCCAGACTCCCATAGTTTTGGTTAATGTGCAGTATAATTTGGTTTATTAATAAAATCCTTTTTTGTTGAGACAAACTAATCCTTGGGAATGGCGTCTTCTGTATATGTTGCTGGCCACATGGTTGAGCCAAATGTTTGAGTTCTGGTGGTGGCCATAACAATGGTTCTTTTGTTGTTCAGACCTACAATTAACACAGATGCAAATAAAATATACAACTTGGGAATGATACAATGTATCAGATCAGTCCGATCAGCTGCAGTGTCCAATCAATAACTGATATCCAATTAGGGGGCATGTCAGCTGGTAAAAGTCTTCTGTGAAGGCTGCACTAGTGTATCCTCGCTCATGGCTCCTCAGATATATCTCCTCAGAGCAGAGATAAGAGCTTTGAGACGGCCTTCAAGATAGCAGAACAGATCAACTTCCGGTTTGAGCGAGGAGATGTCAAATAAGAGACTTGAGATGTACCCATAGTCTGTCTCCCTGTCACTCCTCTCTGGACAAATTTGTGTTTTCCCAGTGCTACGTTTCATTTTTGTCCACCAGATGCCCTCAGATTTTCCCCTGCCAGTCAAGGTCCTGCCACTCCCATCTGCCCAATCACCACATTCCCCTCACCTGAGCTTCCCTGCCCATCTGCCCACCTGCACCTCATTTCCTCATGTGATTCCCTACTTGTACCGCTCCCCTTCCTTTGTTCTGTGTTGGTTCATTGTACTGCTTACCATGTGCTTAGTTTTTGTGTTCTTGTGTTGGATGTTTCCCCTGTGCTTCTGTCTCCTGAACCTGGACCTACCCGTTGCCTGTCTGCTTGCCTGCCTACCTATACTTGCATGTAAGCTACAAATAAATCATTAAACTGCTTCAGCCTCCTTGTTTGTCTGCATTTGGGTCCTTTATCCTGCCTAACACTATGTGCATTTACACCGTGAAATACCATGCCTTCTTCCTTATCCAGAAAAGACATCAAGATACAGATCACATGTTAATACAGGGTGTAAACAGGGTCCTTACTTCTCATGATCACTAATAAAATTGCAGTTCCTGCAGATATCATACTTTCAGAAGTAAGGCTTTATGCAGTAATATTCCCACCATACTATCATTTCTTTTATCAGTTGTTTTACATGCTGACGTTCCCTTAACTATTCCAATCCAGCTTTGAGGGCACAAACTGCACTCTCACATCTGCCTATTTTCAGATGGGTGTGTTTCTAGGATTTGCAAATGGCACTGATGAGAAAGGACAACTAACATATCTTCTCATCAGCAGACAAGATCTAAGCATTGCTCTGGCATTCTCATTTAGTGTGACTTGCAATGAGTGAACAGTTTAAAGGTTGGCTTTAACAAGACAACTGTAGCTTGCAACAAAACCAAAACCTTCCTCTTGTTGAAGTGGCTCTATAACCCCTAGGCCACACTGAATCCCATATTGCATCCCAACAGATCAGATGAAGGAACTTTCTGCTGCTTTAGGCTTCTCATTTCTCATTCTCCATCACATTTGGATACGCAGCTGCACCCTGTCTGTTCCAAGAGAAGAGTGTTTACAGTTTTCAGAGAACTCGCTGACCGTGTGTTTCCAGAAAACGAGGTTTGGACATTCAGTCTCTCTGTCATTGTTCTGTTAAGTAAAAATAACCTAATAACACAAATGGAATAAAACTTCACTTTAGGGCTGAAGATCAGCTCTCTGGATCTGATATTTGTTGGATGGTTTTGTTTGTTCTTTTCTTCATACATTTTGTGAATGTATTCACCCTTCTTAATCCTGTTACACTTACTGTAATTCTCCTTTTGAGTTATATACAGTGATTGGTCACAAAATACTGCCATGAAACATTTTCAGTAATAGATTTCTCATGTTGCAACTCCATATTATACTGTAGAAGCTGGAGCTAATTCCGTTTCAATAAGCTCAATTAAAATGTAAATTAAAACCAGGCTTCTTATATAGAAATATTGGAAGAGTCTTGTCAAGGATGTTAAATGTTTGTGGCAAAACAATCAAAACAATCCTAATGTCTATACATTCTGAAATAAATCCACTCACTTTGTTGAATTATAACATACACAATGAATGCACAGATATACAAACCATTGTACTTTCCGATTAACTGCAAGCCATAGTGCCATAGTTTACATCCACACCTCAGTCACTTAGGGAATGTTTTCCTTCTTTACTCACACCTACTTGCCCATGTGCTGCTATCTTGCTGCAATTAGCATGAAGGTGGAATTGAGATGATCTCTCTGTAGTAAAGGACCCAGGATAGAGCCTTGGGGAACACCATAGTCAAGAAATAGATTATTTGAACCATAAGTCCACTAAGGCATTATATGAACAGTATAAACATTATAAAAACATATATAGACTGCAAAAAAATACCTTGGCTGTTCCAAACCCTGGGGGCCCTATCAGAACACACCTGGTCCCCCTTTATCTTATTTTAGCCCTTGGGATAAACTCAAGGACCTTGCCTAGGCCTGTGATGTGGGAAGAGGCCAAACACAGAAAGGTACACTAAAGTGAAAGTAAAGTACATCAATTGAACATTCCAGCACCCATTGTGTTATCCAACAAGGGGGACCCTGTACCCATTTTGGCAGGATGAGGATGTGAAACCATGATGCTCTTTGCATTGTAATGTTATATAAACTATCAATCACAAAGCATAGCTGAAAAGTTTTCTTGGTATCTTCAGGTGTGGCATGTTTATCCCCAGAATGATCAGCTCCATATGTCACTGGCACTTGGATCCCTCTGTACTTGCAGGGACATGGTATTGAGGGGGGTACAAGCAGTGCACTTGTGCTCATGGGGGTCAGGGCCCATAAGAGCATACAGAGGACCCATAAGAGCATACAGAACCCACTCTTCTATCCGTTCACCATACATGATGTACAGGGCCGTGAGGAATAGACATTCCTGCACCCAAGCCTACCCTGACCCAACTGTGCCAGTGTTTGGCCAGCCGGCCACAGCAATAAGAGGACTCCCTGGTGCTCTGTGCTTAGTGCTGCTAAACAGGCTTTTTGTATGTGCTATACACAATGCTCCATCACTGGCACTTTGGACAACGTGAGGGCTCTGCTGCCAAGGGAGCTCCTAGCTGTTGTTCTTTTCATCTAAGTTAAGCCACTTGGCCGGCGGCAGAATGGACATGGAGAAGAAAGAACGAGCAGAGAGGCTTTTGGGAGATGGCAGGATTCCTCCCCGTCTCCCTCTGGGACACGTTTCCCCTGCATTTTATCCTCGCACCCTTGGTCTGATTCACCATGAAGTCTTTGGAACACTTTGGTACCGCTTAATTTACATGTAAGCCAACAGGCTTTTAATGTATTTAAAACTTGGATGATGTTCAAAGGAGGCTATAATTCCTCTGAAATAGGCCTTTTGAAGGCTTTATCTTGTTCTTTCTCTTCTGGCTAATCTTGGAGACCCTCCGTATGCCAGGGCAATTTTTCTAATGCCAATTAAGCTTGACATTAGAATAAAACAGCTTTCAAAGTTTTCTTTTTCTTTTTGAATGAAAGAGTGATGTTAAATGGACACTTATTTACACTCCAATTGCCTGTCTTTGGAGTTTCAACACTGAGCAACCTCAGTAAAATAAAGGACCCTGGTCTTTGTTTCTTTTGTCTTGTTATTAGCAAAAGGGAATATGAAGGCCAAAAATTCCCTTAATAACGACTCAACTATTTTTTTTTTTGCAAATTAGCAGTCCCCGTGATACAACATCACACTTTCAGCTTTGTGTCCAATTGAAGGTTATGCTATTAATGCAGAACATGTTGGCAGTCTCTTTCATTTCTCCCAAGAACTGTAGTAATTGCCACAGAGTGCTAGGAATCAATTAATTACCATTAGGGCTTCATTCCAGGGCACAGTGAAACACATAGCAAATGGTTTTTCATTAGCCACAAATGTGCAAATGTGACCCATAGGAGAGACATAAATTCTTAGCCGATTTCTTGCATTTTTGAGTGGAAGTTAAAAGCGTTGTTCTTTCTCCACATGGAGAGCAGGGACACATTCCACTCCCAGGGAAAAAGAGCAGGTCCCACTCAGGCAAGCGCTGTGGGAAAACTCAAGCTGTTGTCGTATTGGGTTCTTGTTTGTCAGAGCTGAGAATAGTGGGACCAAATAAATCTGCAGTATAAATTCTATTACTTTGTGTTGTGGGATTATTTAAATGATGATAAACAGCTTCATTAACCAAATCCTTTGAAGTGAAATTATTTATTTAGTTGATTTCACAAAGTAAGAGAGTCGACTGTAAAGTGGAGAAGAAATCTGAAGGCAGTGGTGGTGATGAGGAACAATAATGCTGTCTCATACACATTTGAAAATACTTGCTACAAGTTTATATTATGGTTCATTTGACACATGACAATAACAGAGGTAACTGAAAGTGAGCAACAACAAGAACAATGTCTGCATGCATCATGCAAGATGCTTTACATCTGGGTGTACTACTGTTTACTTGGATAAATGTATGCAATGCTTTCCCTCCATTGCTGTTGATAAAATGGCCTGTCCATAATAGTGAACTATGCAAACAATATATTTCTCTATTTCCTCATTTACACTTTTTCCATTTAATTTCCATTAAGCCATGCTAATGAGGCAGCATGCACAACACCAAGGCCCTGAAACTGACACACCTAGAATGTAGTCATGATTAATGTTATTAATTACACCTGTGCTTTTCCTGCTACAACAAGCCAAAATGTCTGCAGTGGAAAAGGCCTACAGATGAATGTATTTATGCTGAACCATCAAGCTTGGTGCTTGATGGTTCAGCATAAATACATATGGGGTGCACACACGTGTTTTGCATACATCTGATTGAGAAAGAGCGTGGAGAATATATCTACTTTCATTCCACTTACCTGTGTTTCTGCTTTGATGAACGTTGTCTGACTGGAAGTTTGGCTATTTAATAAATGTAATCAAAATATTTCTTCAAACCTTTCTGAGCCATTGAATGTAAACACTATTGTTCACCAACTTAACAGTTTTGTCACCTAAGTGGCCTGATTAGACCTCTTCTCATGAGAGTGTGTGTGTGTAAACTCAATTGACACTTCCCTGACTTTCCTGTGAGTTTGTTTCACTTGTTAGGGCAGGTTCATACACATTTATAGCTGACACTGCAGTGCAGTAAATTGATATTTTAGACACTTATGAATCAGGTGTAGTGTTTCATGACTGTAATGAATTACAGTATTTGTATGAATTGTGATGCATTGCATTGTGGGATTGTTAGCAGAAAGTACTATGTACACAACTTTTTTTGTTCCATTGTAGGAATTTTTGAGCACTATAAACCTTTTCCACAGCAGACATTTTGACTTGTCATAGCAGGAAAAGCACATTGCATAAATTTCACCCTAAGAATTTGGACACTCAAATAAAATGACACACAGTAAATGTAGTGCACCACATAGTAAATTTGGTTTACATTTTTACACACAGCCTCTAATTCTTATAGGTACATAGAGTATAGGTGCCTAGTGTAATTGACAACATAGCTCCGCCCATCTTCAACCTGAGTAAGAGGTTTAAATAGCCAACATAACTAACTCCTGTGTGGGTGTGCAGGGCCTTTCAAGATAACAATACAAATACTAACACTATTGCACCACACAGTATGCACACATGTAAACAAACTGTAGAGAGACAGTATGTCCTACATTTGTATGTGGAACCCATACATTGTCAGTATATTACTTGCCAGTACCATACACCAGACATACCCATTTCTAATATTCTTTTGTATTATAGACCATTCTCTCAGTAGAGCCTTTGAGGTGTCTAACATAGCTGTAACTAGTTACATTAATAAAGGCTGTATTCTATGCAGGTATGCCAGATCCAGGGCAGAGGTATTATTCATGCTGGCTCACTGGAACACCTAAATGGAACAAAGCCATTATGATATTTGTTACACCTGTGCCTTTCCTAATATTGCCAGTATTTTATGTTTTCTAGACTATAAACAGAGAATTGAGAGAATTGAAAAACAAACATTTTAAATCTTGCAACAGAAATTGTGTGTAGAGTTTTCAGTGTTTCAAAATTGCACAATAGTTACACGAGAGAAGAACATATTTTCATCTTCATGTGACTGAGTAATTTCCAGTCATTCAAATGCTAAAACTAGTTTTATGCTTAGTTATATCCAGTCATTACTGCACAGTTAGCTGCCTGTAATTTAAAGCATTATAAAAGCACTGAATGCAATTATAAACCTTTTGAGATGAACTACTCTACCTTAGATTATGGGCTGCACATCCTGCTCAGTAACTTCCCTTGCCCTGCAAACATCATACTCTTCACTGGAGTGTATTTAAAGTAAGTACACAAAGTATAGCTATTTTACATCTAACCCGCATATTGTGATAGAGCTAAAACTGGACAAAAAGCTACTGTACCCTTGCTAAAATGTTTCCATGTAATTAGAGGGCATTAGTGGTTGCATAAATAAATGCCAGTCAAGTTACTTTCAGTTGAATGTATTTTCTCAAAAACATTATACTGTTAAAATCCTTATTTGTGTACATATAGTCCTTGTATATTTTCTTGTGGCATGTAGAGGACACTTGTAGGGGGCAGAGTTCCTTGTGCGTGTGGTAGATTGTCTGTGTTGCCTTACATTCAAGCCATCTGTTAGCTTACCTGCCTGTTTACCATGTGTTTCCCATAGAATTTATTTAGATGACCCACCCAAATAGATTTTCCCCCACCCACAAAAAGATTCTTCTACTGTATTACATCTTCTTGTCACAAAAATGTTCGAGGAAATGCAGTTGAAAGTGCAGAAAGATTAACCTAGAATGTACAATTAAATGCAGTATATTAGAAATAAGTTTCTTAATTAGAAGGGAGCCTGTGACGGTAGTCTCTAAATGTTGATTGCTGACGGTCCTGCCGTAGAGGTCAACCACCAGAAAGAACTCCTCGGCCTGTGGGAAACGCAGACTACATGTTGGACTACACGTGCAACTGCTGATTTTCTGAGATGTTTTTTTCTGTTCCTACCTGCCTGTCTGTTACTGACCATCATACGTCTGATCTTGACAAAGTAAACTGCCTTTTAACTCCACCTGCAGCGTGTTTTGCCCATGTTGTCTGTTGAGTTACCTGCTGCCAAACTGACAAGGCCCAGTGAGCCAAGCCTCAAAATCATTTTGAGGATTTGACACGATATGTTTGCATGGGAATTTATACAAAGACAATGATGCAAAATCATATACATATTACATTACATAAAATCAATACATATTTTAGAATGGTTGAGCAGAGTCCTGCTCTAGGAGCGGTGTGTGAAGATTTTGACTATATTTCTGCCATACTGGAGAGTCTAATGCCAAAGCTGTTCTTTACTGCCAGACTTGTTTCCACAGCATATATAATGGCTTCATAAGCTGAAACAGGTACTTCAGTGATATCAGCTAAGTAGGAAAAAGTGACCAATCCATCAACAAAGCGGGATGACAACATACAGCATCTGCAGTTTGAAGCTATAGTGTAAAGCTTTTGCTCTTCTGCTGTAATAGCTGGTTTCTGAGTTAAGTAAACTCAGACAGAGTGCTGCTCACACATTCCTGAAGAGTTGGAGAAGAGAGTAGCGCTGACAGGGAACAGGTCTCCAAGTAAAGAGGCTTTGAGATCACTTCTGAAGGGTTAGGGTCCATGAACACGTCTCTCAACACTCTCTTGCGTTTCTGTCTCGTTATCTGATTCTTTAATCACATTTCTGTTCTTTTGTGACGCTGCTTTGACAGCGCTTTGCTGCTGTCACCTCACGGTTACTGTGGGGTACCGTAGCGAATCCAAGCCGATGCACCGCCTCAGAACAGAGCAGCCAGAATCACAGTGAGAGACTTTAAAAGGAGAGCCACACAGAGTCTCAGCAAAAGCCAGAGGAATATGCGCAAACAAGATAAATTTGCAAACTTCATAATTTTCTTGAAAGGAAATAAAGAACTATTCCTGTCCCAATGTACAAGACAGCACCACCACCCCCCCCACCCTCAAAAAAGTGGGAGTGCAACCCATTAGCAGCAAGTCACTCGCACTGATCGTCAGCATTAGAAAGTGCTTTCAACTCTGCTGGCTGTCAGCAACTCTGGCAGCTTTGAAGAGCTTTAGGTTCGACTCTTGAATCTTTGCAGAGAGGCTGTGGTCGGCAATGACAAAATCAGTTTGAACTCTTGTGCGGAGGGTCTGTTAAAAGGGGTTTCGGATCAAAGCAGCCTAAGTGGGTCAAAATTACCTTGACCATCTGAGAACAGTCACATTTCGAAGGTGGGCGGGGGTAATCTGCAATGTAGAGGGTAGATTAACATTTTGCCGAGAAGATTCCTCCCAAAGACGTCAGATCAAAGCGGAGCGAAGCTTTTATTTCTTCTCTTCCGATGTTCCACTGACTCAGTGTTAATTTGGTAATTTGGCTGGCGCTTTACTCAGCGTGTAGCTAGGCGAAATGTGTTTACCTTTTCAGTGTTTGGAGGAATGTCTGGGGCCTGCTTTGCTTTTCATATGAAATACGACAAGCAATCTAACGTTTGTTTTGGTCTTTAGGAATATGAATGTGCTCAATATCACCTCCAGTATGTGATGGTGTAAACTTTTCAGAGTGAGAAATGTTTTATTGTACACTTCTGAGAGGAATTACTGCTGAATGCACACAGTCTGCTTTCATTTGGAAGAAATTCTGACAAACGAAATTACAAACAGTACAGGGACATTATTTAAAAAGTTGGACTAAAGACAGAAAAGAATGCAATTTCAATGTTTATCCTTGTTTTTTTTTGTTTTATTTTATTTCATATGGGTGGCAACTACGTTGCTGTTTGGTTGGTCAGTCGGTTCACCACTTTGGTCCAGACTGAGGCATTTCACAGCTATTGAATAAATTGTCCAGAAATGTTGTACAGACATTCATGGTGCCCAGATGATGTATCCTAATGACTTTGGTGATCTCCTGACTTTCCCTCCAGCTCTACCACGAGGTTGACATTTGTGGTTTTGAGTGAAATGTCTCGACAACTGTCAATTGCCATGAAATTTGGTACAGACTTTCATGTTCCCCACTGGATGAATTGTAATAAAAAAAATCTTTAATGATATCTTAACTTTCCATCTAGCGCCAACAGCAGGTCACAATTTTTGATGTATTACTAATTACCTGTGAGACTAATGACCCAGTTCTAGTTCCCATCAGCCTCAGCTGTACTTAGTATTTAGCACTAATTAACAAATGTTAGCATGCTAACATGCTAAACTAAAATGTTGAAAATGGTAAACATTATACCTGCTATCAGCATGTTAGCATTGTCACTGTGAGCTTTTTAGCATGCTTATGTTAGAATTTAGCTCAACATAAGTACAGCCTCATAGAGCCGCTAGCATGACTGCTTTCTTGTTGCTTTTATTGCTCGTTTGGGCTGTTGATCTCATCCCTGTTGTTCATGACAGAAAACTGATTTCAAGGTATGTAATTTTCTTCATCTTGTCGACAGCAGCCCTTGCCTCTCTCACTGCCAGTGTGAGCTTTGTGGAAGAGAAGCAACAACCTAATCCAGCCACTCCTGGCAAAAATGGTTTGTATTGGAGGAGTAATGAGCCATGGCAGTTACTCAATGGGAGCTCTGTATGAGCAAATGGACAAGAGGAGAGGAGCCATAATAGATTAAAATCAGACAAAAACCTGTATTGACAAATCACTGCAGCTCTTCCTGCGCTTTCAGCAAAATCACCAGGAGGGAACAAATACCTGTTTGCTTTTGGCTCCTCCTGAGGACCTGTCTGTTCTGTTATATAGTTACTGTGCTTTCTTTTAACTGCAAAAAGCAAACAAAACTGTACTGTCTGCCTGAAAAATAACCTTTTCTTCTAGATTTTCTCCACTTTAAATAAACAACAAATATGTTTCTGTATTATAATCTGATCTAAAAACTGCTGATGCATTTTTCATTGCATTTGTTTTATAGCACCAATTTCTGTGGCTCCTTTTTTTAATATATACTTTTTAATAAACGGTAAATGACAGAGGGAAAATTGTGTACTTTAATGGAGGACTTGGTGAAATCATCTTGCCTCAGTTCATTAGCAGAGGTAATTTCTGTTTTAACCTAGGCCTTGCTAATTCCAGCCTGGCCTTTCGTACATACGAGGCAGCCCTTTAAAGACGGCTCGCTTTTGAAGCCTGCTGGTCGAGCTGTTCAAAGCTGCAGCTGTTTTTGGTGGTGTTTGACAGCTTTAATTGATGTTTATTTTGGCATAGAGTTTCATTCCTTTCATGCAAATGTCCTGCATGCAGCGAAATGGGTCAGGGCAGCACTAGGTGGGCACAGTTAGTGTGTACCAGGATAAGAGCAAAGTACTTAACATATTTACATTTTAGATCACAGAATCTCAACAAGCCGAGCACAACAAAAAGCAGCCACACTAATGCTTAAAATGAAAAATGGCTTCACAAGTCTCTTTGATTAGATAATGGATGGTGCAAACATTGTGCAGCATATTAATGTCTTTTATTGCAAAGAAGCCTTTTCTTCAGTTTCCAGAACCAGATAAAAAGGCTATAATTTTCATTTTCACCTTCATGTTTTGTGAGAACAATACCCATCCCATTAACTTGTCTCTTAAGATGTTTTATGAGGGATCTGTTTTTTTATTGTTTCTCCACTTTTGATATATGTGTGAGCTCTTTGGCTGTGTTTTGCAGTGGTATTGCTGCCAGTCTGCCCACCTGTAGACCTGCAGAGAGTCGGCCGCCTCTCAGACATTCTGGCTTACCGCATGCCTCCACCTCGCACCCCATCCCGCCATGCTTTCCCCCTACACCAGGGCTGACATCACCATGGAGGCATGCAGGGGCCTCCTCATCTGCTCCCAATTACAGCCTCGCAAACTCCTCAACGGAAAAGACTTCAAACTGTTATGAAACCGAAAGGAACAACCTGAGACCTTGATGTCCTGATGTAGCAAGCAATGTCTGGATGTGCAGCAGCCCCATAAGAAAGAATGTAAATATGATGCTGTTTGTCCTCCCATGTGTGAGAATAAACCGGACAGTCAACTGACTTGTATTTGAACCTTGGAGTTGTCCTGCGCCAAATACATAGGAGGCCATAAAATCCAGAGAGGTCAAAAATGAAATGGCACAAATGGCCTTTTCATATTTGTTACTGTTTTTGGTTCAGCGTCAACATCTTTTAATTCCTCACAGATTTATCCTGAGCTCAATTTTTCAAAAGCATTTGTGCTTTGATAGATGGAGGGAGATTTGTCCTTCGTACTGAGAAAACTTGCCTAATCTTGGATTAAGCTGCACTACCATTTTAAGGTCAGAGGTCCACCACCAGTCATCATGCATCAAAGTAAGATACAGTAGAGTAGAAAACAACACAGGTGCCATGGAAGGCCCTTTTTGAATCTGCTGTGGTCACTGTTGCATTGAGATGTAGCCATTTTCATACTGTATGACGGAGCCAGAAAAAATAAGCAGATACTTAGCTGGTTTCCAGGACTGGGTTGCGCCAACTATTCGTAAATCCATCCCTAAGTTTGTGTGTAAAGTCCTTCTTAAGTTCTTAGTAACTACTAGCTAGCTTCAAACTATAGTGATTTACAAAATCAGGTTGCACAATTAAAACTTAAGAAATGTCTTAGTAAAGAATTTAGAAATGTGTAAACCGGTTGCAAGGTAATATCTGCAGACAGTCACTCAGTGGCGTAAGGTAGTTACGACAGGCCCCAGTGCACACTATTATGATGGGCCCTAGTGCATGCAAGTTACTAGTTATGAAGCACACACACCAGCCTGCATATATATAGTTTACCAACAATGTGTTGAATTGTACAGTCGAATGAGTTACATAGGCTATTGTATTTTATTAAATTAAATGCTGTAGTTAATGATTAAATCATGAAAATGGTCCTATCTTGCAATGTTTAAAAGTCACTGGATCCAGTTCCTATTCCACTTCAAATTTTCTCCTTGTACCAGTAGCCAGCAAAAGGTGCAACCTACAGCAGGATGACATCACTGGCCTCTATGGACCCTCTCTCCCCCTCTCCCTTTACCTTCACCCCTACCCCCACCTTCAGAGCCAGTCGTTGGACTGCCAGCCTTTCTCTCTCTGGGAACACGACTTCATTACAGAGATCAATTGTCTTATTGTGAGGACCCAACTGCCCCCTCTTGCAGGAGGGGGTGGAGCCTTGCTGGACATCGGGGCATCATGCGGTGACCTGGCTTCAGGGGTCAGTTCATCCTCTGTTTGAAAAGCATCTCACGTAACGCATCACTGGATGACTGCCCCCTCTTCTCAGCCGAGGGCCCTCTCACAGCCACACCAAGCATCAATGCAGTGAACATCTTTGTACATCTTCTACAATACTTAATGAGTGTACACTTATGGACACTACATATATGTAAAACATGACTTTTTTATGCCAAATTACCAGTTTGTTTGTCTTAGAGAAGATTCTAAAATATTTAGGATGCCTAATGATTTTTGACAAAAGAAGTTTAGAGTCTTTTCAGTTAATTGTTTTATTTAGTCGTTTTTCTAGCCATGTACTCTCACCTACACTTCTATTTGACCAGTATTGTTGAGTACTTGTTTAATTCCTGCCATCTGATTTTGATTTTGGTTTTACTCTTCAGTGTGACCCTGAAGTACTGCCCACTCTTATGATGAAAGGATTTTGTGGATGGCCATTTACTGGCACAGGCAGAATTTAATGTCTTTGATGGTGGTCTATTTGAAGACTAACAGCTGACCATGGTCACAATTGTGTACGAAAGAGTACAATTTCTTCGCAAGGCATGTGCACTGTCATGTCCAGCCAGCTTTATCAACTGTGTATGGAAAATCAGTTATTTTTGCAAAGTAGGCAGTAAACATGCAAACCCTTGGAGGCAGACATCTGTGGGGTGAGTTATGAAGAGTCAGGCTAGTTGAAGAGTGTTTGATCATCTCCTGGAGGAAGCAGCAGTTTCCTCCTGTGGAGGACACAGTCCATGTATGTCAATGTAAACTGCACGAGCCTGAACACATGCATCTCTCAACGGGATAGTAAAACACATGACCTACCTAACAGAATCACAGTCATTATGCTGCAATGGTAAAAAGTTAAAGCAACTATAATCAATATTTTTATGATAACAAAATCAAATGACAATGTGAAAACAAGGTGAAAGGAGTTGCTCGTAGTGTGAGCCTACAGAGAATTATTCCTGAATCTGCAGCTCTGCTGGGCCTTACGGATCTTTATAGTGAGTTTCAGCTCATTGGTTAGATGTCTGGCCCACAACTTTACTGTTTTGGTTCACTCTCATACCGTCGTTTTATCTAAAAACTATACACTGTACACTACCTGCTCAGCAGCAAACAGCAGACAGACAGTTAGTGACTAGCTGGTGAACATAGTGGAGCATTTAGCAGCTAAAGAGCCAAATATTTCCGTCAGGAGTTGGTAGAGGCCAAACACAGAGCTGAAAGTGAATAATTCTTGCCATAATTCTTGCCATCTTACTTTCATCAGATGGCAAGAAAACGCGACTCCAAATGAATGATAGTGTTGTTCTGTATCTGCTGGATGTGTAAATAAGCAACTGCTTGCTAACAAGTTCACCATATCAACTTAAAAGGTGATGAAATGTCAATGTTGTATTCTTACCCCCGTGGCCCTCTAGAAATAAGGGGTAAAGATAATGGATGGATGGATGGTTATTCTCACCTTGCTCTAATGATGTAGAAAGTGTACTCCAGGGTTTGTCAGTCTTGTCGTACGTGCTAGTTTTGCATACCAGCAAAACTAATGACATTCCCATCATCCTCAGCTGTATCTTTTGTTTAGGGTTAATTAGCAAATAACTAGGATGGTGAATGTAGTAACCATTATACCTGGTAAACATCATTATGAGCCTGTTGCCATGATTTAGCTGGGAAGCATAATTGGTGAGTATACCTGTTGTTTCCAAAGCACAATCCTGTGTCATATTAATACCTATCTTCACGGAGCTGTCCAGTGCACAGGATCCATAAAGTGGATGTAATAGTTACAATGCTTTTGCTATTCCATTCTTTTCCCTCAGCACATAAAGGATCAAAACCATGAAAGTTGTTTTGAAAGAAAGAATCCTTTTTAGAGATTAAAATCTAACTATGTTCTGTCATTACATTCTGACCATATTCAAGTGTTGAGGCTGGCACTTAGACTAGTTTGGCTTGTTCCAGAAATAGTGCAATAAAAGGAATCAATATGCTTTATTATTTGTTCATTGTAACGTACAGTCGTTGAAACATTTTGTAGACCAGCCAGTAAAGAATTGCTGAATTGTGTTGCTTTTATTGCTTTTCTTCTGAAATGTCCTCACTGCTTTCTTGCCAAGCAGCTACAAGCAGAAGTCTGTTGGGGTGGCTATGAGCCAACTGATAAATGGTTTATTGTTATGGAAAACATATTTTAAGTACTTGCTTTACAGTGCTGCTTGAGGCATGCCTGCTTCTGCTGACAGCACTCTGTAGCTTTTGTCTGGTTAAATGATATGCTTTACAAGATTTTTTTTAAGTAAATGCATAAAAAGAACAATGTCAAAACAGTGTGTTGTGAAATGCTCTTTGGAATAGTTTTGTTCAGAAAGTGCTCCATATGATGTTGAGCAAGATCAGTGACTGTGTGAGCCTTTAAATGTACCTGATCACCTCTCAGTGTAACACTAGCCCTGTTTACACCTGGCGTTAACATGTGGCTTTGGTGATCTGATCACCAGTGGACAGCTCTAAGGCTTTGTTCAGATTGCCAGATTTGTATCCAGATTGATTTTAGAAACCACATGAAATGTGACTTTTGCCACAAACCACATTTGGAGGTGGTTTGAAATGCGATTCCAATTGGATTTCTACAGATGTGTCTCAGTCTGGACACTCTGGAGGCTCAAATGGGATATCAAAGTGCCTTTTGTGTCCCTCGCAACGCAACACACAATGTCAAATCCAAAGTGATGGAAGTGCATCACAGCAGCTGTATACTAGCCTCTTCAGTCACTGAGTTTGTCTGGAGCGACAGAGGATATCTGCACTGCGACTTGACAGCACGATTGTTTGGAGGGCGAGATGATGGATCTCCATTTCTCATGCTTCTGTGTTGGAAAGCAGCATCACCAGTGTATGTAGTATGCCTATGTCGTTACCACAGCAACCCATGCAGATAGGTTGGTGATGTCTGGACACACAAATACAATCTGATCACTTGCAAATAACAGTGCGGACCATGATTGGATCTCACTTCACAAATAAACACGTACTTCATTTCCATTTGCAAAGGCCAAATGCGTTATTGTTTTTTTCCGGCGGGAGGCAGCAATGCACTTCCTGTGCCTAGTCTGCTGGAAATTAAAAGTATAAATAAATAAATATATATTTTATTGTTGTGGCTTCTTGTTGTTTCGCACTTTAATATGATGCTGTTGGTGCGCAAATCAGTACGTACTTCCACTTACACAGAGGGCATTGGTTGAGTAAGCAGTCCTTCAGTGTGGCCCAGGACACATTCGTGTACACACTGCTAAAAGAATGTGGCCATATGCAGGCCCAGACCACCTCCAAATGTGGTCCGAGTGATCAGGTCTCGATGCAATCTCAATGTGTCGGGTGCATTCACACCTGTACTTAGAGCTGTCCACTTGTAATCTGACCACCCAAGACACATGTTAATGCCAGGTGTAAACAGGGCCATTGTGCAGTGTTATGTCCATTCATGCAGGAATAACACTATATAAAATTCTTTAATGCTTTTCTTTCTTTTTCCTTCAAGGGACTGACCACTTAATTAGTGAAATATACAAGAGAGTATATTGTCAAGACACAAATTATAAAGCTGAATGAACCTCCAAGGTGTTTCCTCGGTGCAGGTTACACTATTGCTCCACCTTTGGAAGTAACTGTTTGTAAATTTCTGATTTTGTTCCAGTCTGACCAAGCAATTTTGAATCTGTGACAAAGTGCTGATGTTGGACAAAGAATTCTATCAGTTTTTTACAGCTTTTGAAAATATTTGGGCTGCATTGGCTGTTGCAGTGAAGGACACAGTAGTAGGATAGGTGACCTTGATGGCTTTTACTGGGCTTCTACAGCTTTAACCTTCATTTACAAGGACTGTGTTTAACGTTTGTTGTTGTTGATATGTACTGGCTTCTATTGGCAGAGGTATGTATTTTGATTTTCCAAATCCCCCCCAAAAAGAGAAATGATCCTGCTTGTTTTCCCGTGGATCTGTAGGTAGAAGGTCACAGGTTTGTGGACAGGAAGCCTTTTTACAACAAGAGCCCAGAGGCTCCCTGCGCCGAGCCATAGCCGTGTTATTCTGAAATGGGCCCCTTCGCTGTGTAGAGTGCTGCTAAATATTTGGGTATTAGCCTGCTATTATTTTCCTGTGTGGACCTCAGCCTCGCCTCTCAAGGCAAATGCCCTGCAGATGATATAACACTCAGTGCAATTTGATCGTGGCCTCCGCGATTGAACCCAAACAGAGAGTGCAGTTTCAAAGCCTGCTGAAACTATTCAAAACACCAGCGGCCCGTTAACGACCCAGGATAATGAATTCCATGGCAGTGCGGGCCTCTATGTGTGAGAGACTTGGAGCTAAGCTATACTATGTCTGGCTGAGTGGCCCCATTGGTGCCCGGCCCTATGGGGACGAGAGCCGCCTGGTCTCTCACAGGTCACTGGACGGGCTCAGTGTTAATGACAGCCTCATTTACCCTAAAGCCTCATTTACATCCACTAACAACATCCCACAAGTCACACCTCTACTGTGTCACAAAGGATAGGCTACTGTAGGCAACGGCATTGTTAGCGGCTCAGCTTGAAATGACAAACTGCGTCTACAGAGGGTTCATAGGAGTTGTGCTGGTTGAAGCTGATAGCAGAAATCACTAGTCTTCCCTGTGGTGGGAGTGACAGGCTCTGATTTTTCCCTTCTCTCTTCATTAACTATTCACATTTGCACCTTATGTGCAGATCACCATCGCCACTCGACATGAGTCCAAGCAGTTCAAAGGCGGCGTTGCTTGGAAGTGTGCACACCACCCCAGGAGTCGCCGGGCCTTGGACACCTGCAGAGTGGTGGGTGCTGAGAGCTGGGGTGTGTTTGGATCAGGGACTGAATTTTCCTCTGAAGATGAGGAAAAGGTTTATGGCACGCTCCCATGAGAGTGTCTCCTGCTCTTTGAAGCTCCTGTCTTGGTGGCTGCTCTTATCTTGGGAAGGGATTATTTTATCTCCTCCTGTTCCTTTCTTTCTCTTCTTCTTCTCTCTCCCGTTTTCCATCAAGGCAGGTTTTGTGCCGATCTCTTAGGAGATCTTCTCCTTGCCCTCGCTTTTTCACTCCACTCATTTCCCCCTTTCAGACTACACCCATTCCTCTTTTCACCACCACCCCCACTCTCTTCCCACTGCTTCCTCTGCTGCACCCTACTCTCTTTTTCTTTCTCCCTATCTCCTCTATTCTACCCTTCCAACACATGACAGACTGTGTAATTAATGAGCATCATAAACCTCTCTTTCTATTAGCTACCCATTAGTAAACCTGGCAAGCCTGTCATTTTGGACAAAAACACACAGCTCCTTCATTTGATCCCCACATCAAAGGGGGAACCCCACTGTTTTCGGCTGAATACACTAATTGTGTCCTCGTTCTGGATGGGGCTACACCCCCACCGCTTCAAAAAAGCAGCCAGTGCCGAGTGCAGATAGTAAAGAGAAGTACAGAAGCAGAAAATATTGATTATACAGGCCTAAATTTGGAGAGTTTTTGACGTTGGAAAAATTCAGCAGCACGCCTAAAAGTCCACACAATGTGTGTTTGTTTATCATCACTTGCTCTGTTCAGTTTTACTGTAGACACATTTTGAAAAAAAGAAATGTCAGTGGGCTTAAGGCCCTGTTACTAGTGTTTAATATGCTGCTGTTAAGATTAAAAGGAATTTTTAAGTGGAGTGGTAAGGATTTCCCTATTTTACACTACAAGCCAATAATGTAAAGTACGCATTCAGAAATCTTATTAAGATTAGAAAGTCCCATCTGAAAGATTTTTAAAAATATTGCATATATTGTAGTCTCACAACCTTCACTGTAATTTTGTGCTGCTTAATGAATTTTTGTGCTAATATGACAAATCAAAGTTTAGAAGCCTGAAACTGCAATATTTTATTTAATATTATTTTTTTTATACACAACCCATAATTTTGAAGACTTGTCATTTACATTTTACAAAAGTATTTTGATAAATGTAAAATACCACATTCTCTGTGCCTGTTTTGTGTGTACATTTGATTTCTCTTGTATACACTGCCACATCAAATGAATGTGTTAATGGTCTTGTGGGGCATCAAATGCTCTCAAAGGAAGGAGCTGCCGCCAGTTAGTTTGTGTAAATACATCAAAGGTGTTATTAGCAGTATACGGTTGCATCTGCTTTGACAGTGAATTTTACTCCACTTAGCAACCAAGGAAGTCTTCATGTAAAGTAGCTCTATTGCTGTAAAAGCCCAAAATATATACCAATGTGTCCAGGAATATTGTGAATCCAGGTTATTTCCATTGCTTCCAGTATTCAGAATGGCAAACGCATGCCAGGCTGTCTTTCCCTCCCTGCAGACCCTTCGCTTGACACATCACACGCTGGGCCACCACAATGGGCTGAGTCACCACCGCTGCAGGAATCAACACTGTACTTCAGTCACAATTGTCTTCTGCCCTTTACAACATCTATGCCCCTTTGTTCCTCAAGATAAAGGCAACAGTCACATGTTTGAGCTTTAAGCGCCCAGCAGCTGCTCTTCTCTCCCTCTATATGCTTCACATCCCCCTCCTCACCACCAGGCAGCATTCCCTCCAGTGGGCTCTCCAGGCATCAGACCCCTAACATTGTTACAAGGACATAAACACAGACAAACCATTAGGTCCCCTTGAATCTGGCCGTCTGAATGCCCCCCATTATGCCTGTTTCCAGGGAGAATGCCGGGTTTTATGGTGGAATGAGCTAGAGTTGGCCACCAAGGTAGGAGCTCCCCCAGGTCAATAAATATCTACATCAATCAGGCAGGTGTCTAAAGAATTCAGATTTTGTTCTATGCAGCTTTTCCACCATAAAAGAAGAAACACAGAAACAGAAATCAGGAGACAGATTTCTACTGGATTTGACAAATCAACAAGAGCCAAATATTTACTCCATTTATTCTCTAACTTGATGATGTGTCAAGCCAAAATAACTGCATCCCACGATAATGAGGATTGATTAGAAGTTTGGGGGCTCCCGTCCATGACATGGAACTCTGGCTTAAACCCCCACCACCTCCTCTCTCGCAGGCATCAAAGGCGAAGCTTGGAAATAGGCCGCAAAGCCATCTCTCCGTTGGCCTCTTCAAAGGACAGGAAGTGTGTCAGAGGGACAGGTCTTCTTTCCCAGCAAATTCAGGCGAGTTGCTATAATAACAAGCTCATCTGTGTGTCTGTGGCAGACTAGTTCAAAGGGGAGCCTGATTCCTCTTGGTACAACATGTGATGATAGAGTCAGGATGCGGAAACCACTGTTTAGTAGAAATGCAACTGGAGGGACACATTCGAGACATGTGTCCAATGTATAGTCACTTCCCTAAAGATGTGAAAATCCTTCCCTGGAAATTGGGGTCAGATTAGACTTTTGATCTTGACTTCCCCAGAAATCATCCCATATTTGCATATCTCACCTTTGGCTATTAGCTGCTTAACTATGTGCAGGAATTTATAGGACCTCTTCTGCAGGAAGTTGGTATATTAAACTCTATAAAGGCTCAAGCTGGATTTGCAGTTATGCGTTAAGGGGTTACATAGCTTGTGGCATATGTGTGTTTGGCTCCTTATCTATTCTGTAGGCTACGCCGCATATCAACAGGTTTTTGGAGATGCACAAATATCGCAACACCGACCTTTTCAAGAAGGTTGTTGAACGAATGAAAGAGGGAGGCTGAGTTCTCACGGTCGAACAAGTCCGCCACCGTTGGAAAACTTTGAAAAAATCATATTTTAACGCAAAAAATGATAAATGTCGTGTCGCAAACACAGCTGGAGTATGCACAGCTGCATGTAAGCGGGAATATTAGAGGAATATTCATTTTCATTAACCATCTAAACAGCTTAGTAGGCATTCCCTTTTCGGAATAAGGGCAAAACCCGTAATATTTTGTGCATGTAAATGTAGTCAATGACAAACTTGAAGAAAGACTCAATCATTTCATAATGTCATAATGAATGAAAGAACTTAAACATGGTGATTGCTTGGCAGTGCCCTAGTTGCTTCATTGGTTATGCCATTCCTACAGCATAGAAACTGTATGTATGCCTTCCACACTTTTTCATTTAAATAGAATAAATAGATAGATAGATAGATAGATAGAACCGCCCAACCATGTGGGAGCCATCCACTAAAATGGTGATATATTTTGCCATTTAAGCCTCACTTCAACAAGTCCATTTTCTTTTACAGATGTTTAGTTTTAAGATTATTTCTTAACATTGAACAAAGCCTCCCCTAAGATTTAGAGAGAGTGAGAGAGAGATAAGAGAAGACTTTTGCTCTAAAATTAGACATCCAGCATCCAGCAACTTGATTGACAGCAAAAGAAAACACTACCTTTTAAACCATACTACCCTCAGAAAACCTTTTTGATGAGAAATTGTTGCTTTGTGTATTATTTAAATGTATTTAGGTGTACTGTTTTGAATTGAAATGTGTAATGTGTGTGCAGTGCTATTATAAAACCTAATTTCAGCACATCAAGGACACTTTTTTGCATCTTTTATTCTTGGGTGATTGATTGGATTATATATTCAATACTAACCAGTGATCTTCTGGAAATGCTGCAGCGATAAGTAAAAAAGTGCTATATTTTCTGTAGGCCATATTTTATTTTACTTCTGTGAAAAAAAAGTTATTTGGGCGTAAATAATCGAGGCAACACATTATGAATTGGCAAAATTGGTCTTCCAGTTACAATCAGTAAAGCAGAGGAAAAAAAATATTGTATTACACATCATAGATTAGTGTTGTTTCTAGTACAGAATTATACTTTTTTTATGTGCATTTTTGTTCCAGTTATGGCATAAGTGATTGGTTTTCAGCAATGCTGCCCACAGTGTGTATTTACTACTGCTACATTGGGCCACTAGCAGCCTGGAATGACATGGCACAGTGGCTTCAATTTTTTATTATATAATTGAAGACTTCAAAAGAATCTTAGATGCTTTCATCTGCTGCCTCAGTCCAATAAAACTGTGATTTGTGATTTCTAAACCTTATTCTCATGTCAAACACCCCAAACAGACAGATGCATGCTGTTCACAAAACCAAATATCATATGATTTTGTCCCCAGGAAGCTAAGAGGATTATTGCTGGTATGGTTTATTACTAAAATGATTAACTGAATAGGTCAAGAGGGGATCCAAACAGTCATTTAACTGTATGCTGGCATGCTCTATCAAGGGTTTTAATTAATTCTAAATTATGGAAAAGATCTAGTAGCTCATGCTTTGTGAAGTTAGATGTAGGTGATTTAATTAATCATAGAGGAGTCCTGCTCCACTGAGACAAACTTTTAGTAAGTTCCTGTGGCGTTTTGCTTATCTTATTTGCTGTCAAATAAAATGTTATAAACTACATGGTGTGATTTGGACTCATTTGAGCTGAGGTGGTTGGTCCTGAACCTGCTAATGTCCTGGGACCCCTGCAGGAACCCCCGGAAGTCCCCAGACCTCATTTTTGGGAACCACTGATACTCAGTGCGTTTACATGCACTTGCTTGCAGTCTGGAGTGAGGTGATATCCTGATCTTTCAGCGGGCGAAATTTAGATATTCTTGACGCCTGTTTTGCGCTTTGAAGAGAAACAAGAGGCGGGGGAGAGTCTGACAGAAAAAGTCAACTAACACCGGAAGTTATGACATTGATTTTCATTATAAAATATGAAATTGACACGGAATGGGCTGCTGTGCGGCCAGTCGATGGTTTAAGTACAAATAGCATAGGTTTGCAGTAAGTTAAAATCTTTAAAAATAACCTTTCTGGTTTCATAAATTATAAACGTATAGGGCTATTATAGCGTAAATGTCATGAATATATTTGTTCTTTCTTTTTCGCTTTGATTAACGTCGTTTTGTGAAGCCAAAGTACCTCATCAATTAAGCGTTTTATTCTGAAAGCGTTGACAGGAAGTCGTCCTGTGTGTGTGTGTGGTTGTCAGTGGCGGCGCTCTGGATCAAAGGCTCGGTTGGCTCTCTAGTCGTACGGTCCTGTACTGAGCGCAGTCTGCTCTCGGTCTCTACGGACGCTCCTCTGTCTGGATATCGTAGCCTGTTTCTTTTTCTCCTTCTTTGGATTATATTCTTCTGATGGTTTTCAACTCCATCTCGATGCATAGAAATGGGTAAACTGCACTCGAAACATGGTAAGGTTTCTTATTCCTGAGAGAAATCACAGCTATAGCTCTTCTTCTGCGATACTTTCGAGTAACAGTATTCATTGTCTTCTGACTTTCTTTCTCTCAAGCCGCTATTTGTAAACCGAGGGAGAGTCCAGAAGGTAAGCGCGCTTATTTTCTTATCGTATATGATAAAGTCTCACATTTCGGTCAGTTTGTGAAAAGCAGAACAGTTTTCAGAGTGAGCTCTTGTCTCTTTAGAGCAGCGTTAAAGCGCTGAGTCCGACTCTTTGAAGATGGACCGCTTATGGAAAACATGAGTGTAGCGCGAGACAATATAGTTTGCTAATAATGCGCTTCTTTGTTTCAGGCGACAGTTTTGTAGTCAATGCCTGTTTGGCGAGAAAGGGAATCGATGACTGGCTCGTGAAGCAGAAATACTATTGCACGAGCTCCCGCCTCGAGCAACGAGACGGTCACCACAAGAATAACTGGGGTTTGACTACACGGGTGAGTACGAGGTTGTCCACAAAGTTCACGTATTTATGGTGAAGTAGCTATCAGAAATGCTTGTTAAATGGTCTCCTCACGGTGCTTGTGCGCATTTCACACAGTTAGGACAAGGTTTTTCAACTGTGCGCTTCAAGGCTTTTCACTGTAGCCTCTCGGTAGCTTTGCATGAGGCTGTATTTAGTATCTGTCTTGTGCACAAGGCTTCCTCTTCTAATGCACTCAAAGTCTTGACAAACTATCTCAAAGCTTTGTTGGTGGTCAAACTTTTAACAATGGTGGTGAGGGTAGGTTTCTGTTTTTAGACAGTGGCATTTTGCAATTCTGCCAATCAGATGTACTTTAAGTTGAAAATCTAGGCTACACATAACAGCAATAACATAAGCTGGCACTCTTTAAGTGAGCCACAAAACACCTCCTTTTTGTGTCTGTTGCAGTCTTACCTTTGTTTTTCTGATGGATTTTAACAGTCCTTTCGTAGACTTCTCATCTACTCATGTAGGGAACAAATGTTAGTATCATCCTATGCACTGATCTGAGTTTTTTTTTTTTTAAGGCAACAATAGATCAAGCCTGAGTTGAAAGCATTGCAGTGTGACAGTCTGGTGACAAGTGCGGATTGTAAAGGATGGGGAGAAATGTTGGAGGTCATGCTTGTTTTGTATTTTGGCATTGCCGTAAACACTGTGCTGTTATTGTCAAGTGAGGAAATTCTTTGGAATTGCTTCAGAGGAGCCTTAAGCCTCTTTGGTTAGCGATGCCTTCCTCAAAGGCAGCATGTTTGCGGAATCGGGGCCCATCAAGACAAAAGGAAAATCAGTTCCTCCACCCACGATCCAGACACTTTGAGCAGAAATGCATCTATCTATTGAACGCAGCCCAGAATCCAGGATCTCTGGCATTTTAACACATTAGAGCACCAACTGTACTATTCTATTGTGATGTTGGTGTGGCATGATTTTCCTTTGAAAAGACTTGACAGCTCCTTTAGTTGCTCACCGTTTTGAAAAAACTAGAATCCATCATTAGCATGTGGCTGCTTGGTGAAATAAACAGTCAATCTTAGTTCACCTTCTCTTCCCCTCTCATTTGCTTTTTATGATGATGAAACTTTTGGTCTTACAGCTTGCAGCAGTTTGCCTGTAAAGGTCATGTTATGCCATGCATTCAAACCAATTATCATGTAAGCAAGACATAGCTGCACATGCCGGGTTGGATTCTTGTGAAAATGAGCCGTTGGTATGAGGGTTTATCGGCATGCTGGTGAAGAGAAGGCAAACATCAAACTTGAGCGAGTCTTAGGCAAATATCTGAAATATCTGCTTCCCGCATAAGTCAAGTCTAAAGTCCACCATTGTTTTGTCTTCCGAGGCAAGGTATTTTTGATAGCTTTGCTGTGCCCGAAGGGCAGCCATGGTGTTGCATGGTGGGTTAGTGATGAGAGAGGTACTGTAGTGGTCCTTTTATGAATGTCCCGGTCTGAGGTGACGTGCGAGCGATCGAGTGTGGTTGAGTGTTGGGAGGTTGGAACTGGCTTTACATGTTGCACCCACATGGTGTCAAAGTTACTAATCCTCCTGACATGTTCCCAGCGCTGCAATAAACTTCATATAGTAACAGGATCCCACTCACTGCAGGCTCTGTGTCTCGGGGCCATTTTTTGGGGGCTAGGCTCTATGAAAAACACCTGTAACCACGTTGATTTTCTAGAGCACGCCAGCAGCTGAAAAGCCATGCCATTTACATGGTTGCTTATGTGTTTACTGTTGAGTGGGGTTCATACGCCTTGGGCAATTTAAGCATTTAAAACCACATGATTACCATGCAATTACCATACATTATTACCACAAAAACAAACAGTCATTACTTTGTTTCTGGAAATATTCATGTGTTTTTATCCCAACTACAGTGGTGGGCAAAGTTTTGGCCCAGGATGGAACAGGAGCCCCTGCTGAAAGGGCTGGATGTTTTTGAAAAATCTGCAGTTTGTATGTATAATTCAAGTCTGGGTGCCTAATGGTTTTTATGTCTTAGAGGGAAAACAAACCATCACAATCAATATTTATCTGGGTGCTTTTCCCTTTTGTTTTGTGATTATATCTTAATAATATCCGTCCATCCATTATCTATACCGCTTATCCTCAGCGGGTCGCGGGGGGGCTGGAGCCTATCCCAGCTGACATTGGGAGAGAGGTGGGGTACACCCTGGACTGGTCGCCAGTCAATCACAGGGCTGACACAGAGACAGACAAACATTCACACTCACAGTCACACCTACGGGCAATTTAGAATCATCAATTAACCTAACATGTCTTTGGATGGTGGGAGGAAGCTGGAGTACCCGGGGAGAACCCACACGGACACGGGGAGAACATGCAAACTCCACACAGAAAGGCCTCAGCTGACCGGTGGGGTCAAATCGAGAAATCTTAATAATATTTCATTTTAATTTGTTTTCATTTTAAGTTTAAACCATTTGTTTGCTTCTTGCCGTATTTTGACATATAGAACATATTTCTGTACATTTCTGAAGTCATGGTTTGTATAAGCAATCCTCATTCACACATTGAGCTTTTGACATTGTAACAATCAAATATCCAGGACTTTTGCATTCAGACTGATTTCTGAATGGGACAATTCCATTTTGAGCCTATTATTCGCACATGGCATGAGAATTCTGGGTCCATTAGCCATTGTTTTCCTCTCACCATGTTGGCACCGCTACTGCAGGGTAGCTTTGAGGTGTAAAATAAGGACATCAAAAATGTTGTCAGTTTTTACACAGACAGACTGCCTAAATAGTTGCTTTTAAAACTGATTCTGTAGTTGGACGTGCTTTAATACTGTTGGCCTGCACTAAAAAAGTCGTAGCTGTCGGTAGCTTTCCTAAAGCCTACAAAAACCTCAAACTTTATACTGGCACTTTTTACTTTTGTTATGTGTGGTGTAAGCACCATGCTAAATATTATGAATAAAACTTTTATGTCTTAGAACACTGCAAGCTAATGCTTTATTTGTTCATTTTGATGTCTTTGTTCACATTAGAGCTGTTGAAGAAGCGAGTTCCCAACATTTCCAGAGCATTTATGGATTAAATTCCATGTGTGAAAGTGATTTTACTTAAACAGATATACTCTAAAAAATTATAATTGATCTCAAATCTTGAATTATTCTTCAAAATGAATCTATAGCTATCTGTAAAGAAAATGTTCAGCGTAACACATGCTTTAACTGCATTCAAAGTCTCAACACTCTGTAAGAAGAAGTTTCAAAGCTCGACCTCGTGGTGCTTCAGATAAAAACAGGATCTAACCTCTTAGGTGAGAGAATGCGAGTCAACTCTCTTAGCTTTAAAAGCTGTCTATATTGTATAGAATACCTGGTGAGACAGTTATTTATAGCCGCTGTTTTTTGAGCCCCCCTCCCAGCTGAACCAGGGTCCAGGAGAATGTGGGTCGGGTGTCAACAGTAGGGAGTCCACGCTTGGAATTCTTTTGATCTGATCTTTTCCAAACCATATTCCCCATAGGAACAATGCTGGTTTCATACAAGTCATTGTTTTGAAGCGCTGCTCACATTTAGCAGTTTGTCTTCGTTAACGGTTTTAAATTGAAATTGTGGTTGAGTACGCGCTGACAGACTGAGACATAAAGACAGACTTCGGAGGCTTAATGGCGTTTCCATGCAGACTCATTCTTGAGTTCAGATGCAGCGTTTTGTTTGAGCGTGGCAGACGGACAGTGAGTGAGTGGTGTGGGCAGGTGGATCCGTGGGTCTCAACACATGAGATCCAGGTCATGTGAGCCCGGGCACACTTTCTCCCCTGTGTACAGCATGTTGTCTACACCTACCCTTAAATTTGATATGTTATGCGCACCCTGTAGAATTATGTCGCTGACATAGGCATTGATAGGGGGGGAAGATTTTCACAACTTATGACTTGGAAGCTCAAATTTCTGTTGGTTAGTTTATTAGGTTGCTTCTCTTGGCATCAGATGAAAGTAGACTCCATTATGTTTGCAGCATGTCAAAAGTAGCTTCAAAAATAATCTATTTTAATGGTTATTCCTCACAAAGTTACCCACTTTCTAGTCTCCCCTCCCCCTCTTCTGGTTCTCCCCTCCTAGTCTCCATCTGTTTCTTGCGTTTGCCCTGTGGCCCTGTGTTGCTTGTGGCTGATGAAATGAGCCTGCATTTGAAGTGGGCCACGCAGGGAGGTGTTTGTAGTGACACCGATGGCTCCTCCTCCGCTGGAGCCCGACCCCTCTGTGGAGTAAAAGCCACCTCCAGTCTTCCCAAGCCGCTGCTCTTGCAATTCCAAAGCTTCCATCAACTTGTGTGGAATTGTAAACAAAAAGCAAAGGTACACCTGACGACAGAATGCAACTCAAAAGGGAATCACAGTGAAACTTCTGCCCCTATCCCCCCCCTTGTCTCGCAGTTGGTTGCCAGCTCTTTGATTTTTTTTTATTTTGTTTTTGAAAGTAGAAAGGTGTTTTTTTTTTTTTTTTGGAAGTAGGCCTAAAGCTTTTAAACACATTCCCTCAGCCTCCAAGTCTGATAAAAGACATGGCAGGTTTTGTGCCCCCTTCGACTCTCGCTTCTGCCGTTGTGCTTTTCCCTCTCCTTGTCGTATTCACAAAGTGAGGGCCCTTGTCTAGAAGCTGAAAGCACCTTTCAAATGCAGACTCCTCTTCCTCTTTCTCTCCTTCTTTCTATCCTCTCCCTGTGCATTTCCTTTTCCCACCGGCTGGCCTCTTGTGTGCGTGCTGTGTGACGTATGCCCCTCTCCCACCGGGCTCTACCCCCTCTGCGCTCCCAAGGGACCGAGGGCCTGTTGTTGCTCTTTGAAGAGGCTGGGAGAAAAAGTTTGGAGCCACACTCTAAAAGAGAAGAAAAGCCTTAGCCTTTGGGGAGGAGGGGTAGCACCTGGCCATAGAGGGGCTCTGTGATTTTTTTTTTTCTCTCTTCCAAATCTTCCCATGAGAAGATGGGGTGGAAGTCTTGGGCTGACGTCAACGTAGCTGGGGGATTGGGAGCTTCGAGGACGTGCAGGTGGCTTTAATGTCACATCCAGCATCATGTGTCACATAGATTACTAAAAGCTGGAGGACTTTCTCCTGTGTGACAAAGCAGAGCGGATACCTCTCGGTTTCTGTGAACGTGCCTTCTGGAAAGGATTTCTGTGAAAGAATGATAGTGGTTTAGAACAAGGTGAAGCTCTAGCGGCATGTAGGAATTTGATCAGGGTTATCCACCTTTTTGTTTTGGTGCTGAAGCATCTCCTCTCCATCTCTCTATTTCTAAATGGCCATTATACATCACATACCATTTCCTGATTTTATAGGTCATTTGATATCCAGATAACGATACATATCACGATATAGCACTTTTTCTGTAAATTCAATGAATAGATAGTTTATATTAAATGACCACATGGGAAGGCCTCTTTCTTATTACATTTGGAATTGTATAATAGACAAATTAAAGGTACTTACTCATATTTGATTATTTTTCTCCTTTCATTTAGAACCTTTGTGTCTCGGGCAAAAGCTTTTTGCAATGTCTGAGATTGTTTTGAGCCCTTGAATGTACTTTTGTGGCTCTCATCCGTAGACTCTCTTCGTACTGTTTGACATGATTATTTCTTTCATAGGTGGTAAAAGATGTTAGTAGTGTTTGAGTCTGTTGTGGGGACTGGACTGCGGCATAATTTGCAGAGTAAGGTTACGCTTTCCAGGTCCGTGTCAGACTTCATACCCAAACCACGTCCACGCGACAGAATTAGCCCCTCTTTTCGGTACGAGTCCTTCTCCTGTTCGGAATTACCCTGTTCTGTGTCATGTTCACTCTCCTCCATGTTTGTTTGCAAAGCGTCGTCCAAATGACGAAAAAGAGTGTAAGAGTGTGATTTACAACACAACGAATTAAACGACCATAGTGCATGAACTTATTGTAGTGCATAATATGATACGATAGACGTTTTTCTATCGCCACACAATATTGTCATACCGCACAGCCCTACCTGATTTTATTAAGAAATGCAGTGTTGAATATGTTTAATGTAGTTGTAGAGGTCTCTTAATTCTTTAACAAATACCATAACATGTTTAAAGTTTGTAAAAGCAATGATCAACTGTCACTTTTAGGTGTCATTAGGAATAAAACCACGTATTTGGCCTCTTAATAGTATGAGTGAAATGGCGCTCATGTATGTGCAAATGTGAGCGTGCAGTTGGGAAATGTCTGGAGTCAGCTGTACGGATGCACTCCAGAGATCAAAGGCTTCTGGGGGAATGTGCTCTAAATCTCAGAGGATTAGCATCTGAGATTGTGCTTTGTTTCCCCAAATATATGCTCAGTTCGGAGCAACGGATAGCTGTTGATCAAAGTGTCTCTCAGTCACCACCCTTTCACAATTTAACCCTTTCACATCTAGGCTGGGGGGGTTTTGTTCCACACTTGAGGGTGGGATTTATTTCACAATTCTAAGAAATATAGATTTTTTTAGGATGTTGGGCTATTTAGTTTTCCTTTGTTTTGAAACTGGACTCAGATTGAAATGGCTTGCAGTTGATAAGCATGTGCCTAGTATAAATAGTGTGATTATCTGTGAGCAGATAATCTGTCTAACTCTTGAGTTCATTTAACTGACATCATCATCTTTGCTGTAATGCTTGCATGTCTTCAACCCTTTGATGTGTGTGCATGCCTTAGACATGCTAATGCCTTTTGAAAAGCTCCAGGAAAGTGTTCCTTTCCACTTTTGACTTTGAAATATTAAGTTAGAAAAATAGAACAATTCATTGTTAAATATTTGAGTTGAAAGATAATGGCTAGTTTCATGCAGGCCAATATGGTAGATCAGAGGCTTTTACTAGGCATGTACTTTTTATGTAAATCCTTTGATAGATTCATGTTGATTTTAATGAAAGAGGCAGTACTTCAAGAATACGATTTCATCTATCACAACATTAAATCTGAGACACCATGTGTCGGTTACCAAGCTGTTTTTATTACAGCAAACTACACTGAAGAGAAGGTCTTTCATTACGCATGCATTGGTTACTGTAAAAATGTATAAAACCGAAAAGTAGCCCAAATAGCATGGGCAACGTTTTCTATTAACACACAGCCACATCATTTTGACTTGTAGCACAGGTGTATCTAATAATGTTAATGATGGCTCAGTTCAACTAAGTTTCCCAGTAAGTAATACCAGGACCCTGGGCCTAGCTCACCTAAATGGGATGCAGCACTTAATGTTATTAATTAGGCCTACACCTGTGCTTTTCCTGCTGTCATGACATTGCAGAATGACTGTGTGAAAAGGGCGAAGTGTTGAGGAGTGAGAGGAACAGGAAGCAGTGGTCACAGTTGGTTGAGTTGTAGTTTATTATATGGTAGATAACATGATTGTGTGATTCAGTCAGTCTGTACTTCTACTGAATGTAAGAAATGTCTGTTATAGGTCAGGGATTGACAGGGCTGTGTGTGTGTGTGTGTGTGTGTGTGTGTGTGGGTCTGGGTCTGGGAGAAACTCGAGGTGACTTAGGCTCCTGTGGTGGCGCTGAGCTCCTCTGAGCTTTCTGTGGGAGCTCAGTGCCCATTTTAATCAGCCACTTAAAAGGCTCTGCTGAAGTGGGTGTTTAAGTGTTTAAACCCTGAATAATTCTCTCTTGTTTGTTTATCAGGTTCCCCTGCGGATTGTGCTCTGGCCCGTGCAGTAAGCGCTGAATAATTTGACTGAGCACTCAAAGTGGCTCTCAAATAGGACGAGATCAACATCTGCATAAAACTGCTATCAAGCTCTCATGAGAGTGCGCCCGTACACAGGATTGTGCATGCACACGTCTGTGACATGAAGCACACAGGCACTCGCAAATACACACATTACCCATTTGTTTATCCTAATATGTGAATCTATTTATCACTGCTAACAGATGCACAGTCCCAGTCAGCGTGATTCCCTTCCACTTGTTTTTCTTACGAGCTGGTCGTTTTGTGACCGGGGCTCTAAGGCCACCTTAGGTAGAGGGAATGGAGGAAGTGGATTTAGGTAAACAGAGTTGGGAGAGCATTGTGCCTCCCACAGACGGCGGTTCCAGGGCTCTTCGGCTCTTCTTGTGGCGCCAGGGCTGGAGGAGGTCTGGATTGTCTGTTAGGGGATGTTTTTGGTGCAAGGAAAGCTAAACAGAGGAGCGGCCCTGCTGAAAGGAAAGCTGTCCTTCCCTGGTGTGTTTATGCTCCACAGGTGCCACAACCTAAAGAGGACCTCACCCTGTAGACTCTCAATGAAGCAGGCCAACCCTGTGCTTCCCAAAGGTCCATTTGCCCTGTTCGTCAAATCCACCACTCCCCACCCTATTTCTTGCTCAAGTTTGAGCAGCAGAGGTTTTGTAAGTCTTTAGGGGACTGCTTCGACACAGGCTGTGTTCCTGTCCTCTCCATGTAGTCAACTTTACGTTTTGTAAGCTTTTCTTATTTGGAAGCGCTCACAAGTCGCATGATGTTAAATTGGGTCCCTCTCTCTCTGCTGGTGTTTACTTTTGTGCATATAACTTTTCACTGCCATTAGTCATAAATGGTGTTACATGTCAGTGCTGCTTCCTGTATGCTGATGATTATTGGTGATTATTTTCACTTGTATTCAAGACACATGCAATGGAGCTATGAAACCAATACATGTACCTGTTGACTGAATTCAGGGGTTAAGACCAAAGGGGTAGAACATGTAGGCCTTAGCTTTTTTATAAATATTGTTTCCTGGTTCCTGGTTTGTGTGTGTGTACTTTTGTTCCAATGTAGGGCTGCAACTAATGATGATTTTCATTAGCAATTAATCCATTTTTTAATTAATTAATCGTTTAGTCTATAACATGTCAAACATTTCCCAGAGCCCAAAGTGACGTCTTCAAATTGCTTCTTTTGTCCAGAAACAGTCCAGAAACCCAAAGACTCTTCATTTACATGCATTTAGTCATAAATGACAAAGAAAAGCAGCAAATCGTCACATTTAAGAAGCTCGAGTCAGCAAATGTTTGACATTTTTGCTTGAAAAATGACTGAAACAATGAATCATATATAATATAAAAATAGTTTGCATTTAATTTTCTTTTGATCAACTAATCGATTAATTGACTAATGGTTTCACCTCTATTCCAGTGTATGTTCATGTGTGCATGAGCATCGGTAGTAGAATTTGGTAGCAGTTTTCAGCAACTGAGTAAACCTACTCTGCTGCAAGTTCATTATGGTGAGCAGTGACACAAGCCACTAATTCCAGGCAGCTATGAATAGAAACCTGGCCCTGGCACCAGTGTACGTGTATATAGTAGTTGAAGTGTCTATTTCTGCTGCTATGTTTACTTGCAAAGTTGAAACACTCTCTGTAATTACAGAGATTTTGGGTCCACAGTTAAAAGGTCAGATGTGAGGGATGTTTAGAGGTAGTGGCTTGTGGCTGGCAGGATGTCTGCTCCAAACATGCCGTGCGTGTGTGTGTGTATGCTCGTGATAGTATGGATATGTGTGTGCATAGGCAGAGAAGAAGAATGGCTACCTTGATGTTTAGGTCAGTTCCATCTGGTCAACATGTACACGTCAGAGGTTTTCATAACTGCCACCTACCACATGAAACTCCGCTGTGGATTGTAGTGACATGGTTTGGTAACTGGCTTTTAATGAAATAAGATCGGCTGGTCGTTCTAGATGTTGCTGGCAGCTGTCATTTGGAGGAGATCTGATTATACATTTCTGACATCACCTCATCTACAATTCCTCTTCTCACTGTGTATAGTGGCTGGGTCGCATCCAGACTGCAGAATCGCACTCACAGTGCAACCCGACAACTTGACAAAACTGGTTCAGTAGATCAGATAGTAATATGAGCAAAGACCAGCATCTGTTTTGTGCATTCCAGCTTTTAATCTAACATGTCCTGGCTGGAGCAGATGATAAAAAAAAAAAACACATTAAAGAGAAGACTTTGATTAATTAAAAAACATTACTAACTTGAGGGCTTGTCTAAGTCTACGGTCTTCTTTCCATGGTAACATTTCTAAAACACAATTGAATATTGTGTAAACATCAAGGATCAATCTCAGCATGAATATGTACTGTTTTAGAGTGAGATTAAGCTGTAGCTCCGGGCATGACAAGCTGCAGATGTACTTCTTCTCATTTGGCTGCGGTTAAAGGTTGAAGTGCCTGTCACTTTCTTGCTGCCCTTGAGGTAGACTTCCTTACTAAAACCTTGTTCCTCCCACACTTGCAGCACTCGAGACTGGTGTCTGAAGCCACCCAGATGACTGAAGGACTGTCTCTCCTCAAAGAGAGCTTTGACTAATTACCAAGACCCTCTAGACACAGTGTAGCACACTCACTGTCTTAAATGTATAATCCATCCTATTTTTGCAGTAATGATTGACACACATGCCCACACTCTGAAAGCACATGTCCCCACACCTTTTTGCTAAGGAAGGTAAAGCAAACCCATTTCCTTCATGAAAGGTTAGCTATCCTATTGCTGTACTAACCGCACAAGCTTACGGAGATGAGGTGTGTCATTTTGCATAAGACTCCCTCTCTTCTCTTTCCCTCCTCTCTTTTTTTTTTTCCTCATTCTTTTTAACCAAGCTCTACTCTGAATTCCGAGGGCCATAATGTTGTGATTTGTTACTCTTGGCAGGCGGAGACCACCTGTAAATCAAGGCCAAGCGACAGGCTGTCTCCATTCCCTTCCAAACCATAGCTTCCTCTTGGGAATGCGAGGTCCCAAAGTTCATTGGCTGGTGGAGAGAGTGTTTTAAGGATTCACCTCTAGCTCAGATTCCCTGTTAACTCTCGAACTCCCAAGGACACTTGAGGATGAAAACAGAAGTGGCTTACCTTACTGCCTGTGTGGGACTGGCTGTTTACGAGCGCCGCTACCTAGAAGTTCAGTTGCAGCCAACTCAGCAAAAGCAGACTCAAAATGACAATAATTAACGTGTGGTAACAGTAGCAGTGTTGGTCTCATTTATTCTAAAGATTACAGTAGTGTCCACAGCTACAGGGCCTGCAAACTAGCACTCATTATTGCTGGCGCTCGCATCAATTCTGTGCATCAGAGGTAGTGTTGTCTTTTTTCAGTTTTTACAAACAAATTTAAGAGAACACATGATGTGATTGAGGCCAAATGTTTCTCTCCTTGTAGAAAATGAAAACACTCTCAGCAATTGGTGTCTCTAAATTGCTGGAGGGGTGATCATGCAGTTAGTCTCTTGATCTTGACACCTTGTATCCTCTCCCTCTCCTCCTCTCTGGTGCGATACGGCTTTGATAAACAGTGTGATAAATGTTAATTGCTGTGGTTATGTGTTTTTCAAAAGCTAATAAAGGCTGTTACCTTGAGTAACAGGTAGGGCTTAGTGCCCGAGGGCTGGCTGAGTTGTAAAAGCTTATCTTTGCAGGTGTAAAAGTTTTGTAAATGGGTCATTAAAGTGTTGGCCAACTTCACACATAAAACAAAAAAAAGGAAAGGGGGAGGGAGATTACTTCAGATCAGCATGTTTCTGAAGCGTAGAGATGAAGGCTGTAAATCTCTCGCTAATATTCCACTGAGCCTTTCAGGAGGCAGCCTTTGATGTGGGTGAGGTAATGTGACCAGCAGTGTTTGCAATGTTAATCTGACGTGGAGAAATGACTGGTGGCTGTGCACTATGGCTCTCCAAAAGGAAGGCAGCCAATCACGTCACTTGTGGGTCCTGTAAAAAACAACAACCCCAAAACGAATAAATTCAGAGAACAAACAACACAATATGTACCAACAATGCACACATCCACCTGAATGTACACACTACACAGACACGCGTCTTTGCAACCTCTTAACCAGCGATGTCGGAGAGTTAATGTACACAGACACAGAGTATAATTTGACTTAATATATCGCACACAAAGCAGAACTCTACTGAACCACACCTCCATATGCAGGGCTTTTTCTTCAACCTCACTAAAGTGTTTCTGGTCTGTGTGTGTGTGGAGAATCGCAGCGTGACCTGTGTCGTGAACTAGAGTTAACTCAGTAAGCCCTGTGGCATGCACTGCCTCCTCAAACCCCTCCAGTCTCGGTGTTGCTGATCATGCACACTTTAATCATAGAGCAACTTCCTCCAACCTGGCTGGTGATGGATCCCAACTCTGTGGCTATAATTTCCTTCCTGGGGTGCAGGAAGAGAAGTGGGTGTGCCGTGACTGAAGGGTGTCAAGCGTGGGGCCGCAGAGTCTGGAGAGAAGGTGTCTGTCTTTGATGCTCCCTCTGAGACGTCAAATTACATGTTAGCCCCCTTTTAGTCGGCAGAGTTTAAGGAGTTACTTGGCCAATTATTTATCCAGTTTGTTGTCCACTCAACTCAAGTATTGCTCTTTCTCTGGAGATGAGGAAAAGTCAAGGCAGACAGAGTGGTTAAGACACAAGATGAAGTGGACATTTGAGGCCTAAATTTGGTTTTAAAGTTGGGTGCTTTAACCACTTGATGATATTTTCCCGTCTGATGAAGCCTGCTGTTCAGCAGTGTAATATTTGTACTGAAAAATAAAATGTGTGCACTGACTAAATGTAGTGTAAGGTGCTTCAGATTAAAATCATCCAGCACATAGCTTATGTTTTGTTAATGGCGCATGTGAAGGGCTTAACATCAAAAGATTTACAGTCTGTGACCTCTGGAAAGGCACTGAGCTTCTTATCCAAGGCATAAAATTGCATTGTAAAACACAGCAGATATGACTTCCTCTTGGCACTGCAGACTGCTCACGACTGCTCAGTTTTATGCATTTGGTCGGTTTGTTGTAAAGTTCTGACCCAAGCATCTGTTCTACTGGAGCAAATTCAAGAAACTACCTCAATGCATCATGTGATGATGAGCACGATAGTCTCTTTGGAAAAAAACCAAACAGATTTATCTTGTTTGGCTAGAGATAAATGCAGAGACATTCATTTGCCATGGCTCTCAGTCGGTAGGTGTTGTATGAAAATTAGCCCCATCTAACCTCCCTCCATAAATGGGGCCGTCTCGCGTCAGCTTTGCTATGTTATATGATTATCTGAGATCTTTATTTCATGTGTGAAAACAGATCCCCTTTGAAGCCTCACTCAGAGGCAGTGCAGCGCTTCACTACCTCACATCAACACTCTCTATCTTGGCTCCATCTCGGGGGGCGTCATGTTTTACTGCTACGTGGGGCTTTGAATGAGGCTGTTTAATGTGGCTGGAAGGTGGAAGAGCTCTCCAGTGTAAAGAACAGCGATAGACTGGACCCAGGTTTAAACTGCTGTCTGATGATGACTGGTGGTCCGTTTGTTTTTTTATTTATTTATTTATTTTTCTCCAGCAGCACCACCACACTTACCACACACTGCAGGATAGGCACTGCTCCAGATTCCAAGAGTTGTGCTTCTTGGTCCTTTGAAACTGCCTCCGGTGTATCTCAGTTTACTCTTTGGGATGGTGGAGAGGGATGGGTATTTCCTCTCTAGAGGTCTTCTGTGAGTAACACTACACCTATAAGCTAATTTGCAGCTCTAAAAGAAATAAGAGTGTTTTGTTGTTTTACTTCTCAGTTTTCAACATCGGGGCCGTGTGTGCACTGGAGCTTTTGAAAATTCCCATGCTATACAGCTGTTTTCGCCATTAGTAATTCATAAACTTTAGCTAATGGCTGCTATCCAGGCTAGACGGAGTCAGTCAAAATCATTTTGTTTGCCAAGCACACTAAACGGGACAAAGTACAAAGACATGATGACAAGTTCACACCTGGTACAAGGACAGCAAGGCATCACATGTCTGGCACTGTCCCTTTGTATTTTATGATACTATCTGTAGTCTACTGTACCCATCAATCTATGTATAAGTACAGATATTGGGCATGCTGTAGCTGTGACGAATATGGCGCAAGTGAGAATAATCACTTCTCACTTTCTGCAATGCTCTGTTTCACCCTCTCCAGTGCAAGGAGGCTTTTATGTGTGTCAGCGACCTCAGCCATCTCCTGTTTGAAAGACCCAGGGGAAGCAGACGTGTACTTGGAGAAGCATCGCCACTATTTCCCACATTCTCCCTCGTCTCTGTCACTCTGCCTGTCTCGCCCACTTGGCTAAATGGCCTCTCATGTGTGTCGCCACTTCATGTTGGCACCGCTGCTCTGAACGCTGCAGTCCTGAAGGTGTTTTCTTGCGATGGGTGGGGGACAGCAGGAGGCACCCAGGCGCAGTCCTAATGAGATTTTTCCTGGGTTTTGATGGAGTGCCAGTAGTGCTGCCATTGCTCTAGAGGCCTGCCTCCACTGAGCCCTGGCGCGCGATCAGGGGGAGCTGTCGTCGGCTGCATAAATTGTCAGCCTGTGTGGCGGGTCGTGGAGGCAGACAGCGTAGAGACCAAGAGGCCTTGTGGGACTTTTCCCACAATCACATACAAGTACATATTATTTGCACTTTAATGTATCCTTTTGCTTTCCAACACAGATTCACAGGAGAAAAGAAAAATTGGCCCAGTGGGTCCATGTCTGCTGTGCCAGAGTAAGGATGACGCTGGAGGCAGCTTTCTGTCTTAACTCACCAAGTCGGTTCTGTGCCAGCATGCGCTCACTGTCTTTTTCACTTTCTCTGTCTCCCTCGCTCTCTATCCAGAGGACTAAGACCAAAACATCACCATACAATATGGACCCTGAAATGCAAAATTCAATGGCAAAAGCTCTTTTCAGCAGAGTGCTCTTTTCAACTACACCCTGCTCTACATTAGTTCAAGATGCACTCAATCAATGATCTCATCATTCATATTCATGCTGATCAAGGTTAGCAACCAAGGGATCAGTTGGGTCATTTAACATCATCACACTATTTTGAAGGAAATGTAATGATTCCAACTGCTGACAAGGTGGAGCTTTTTAAGTCTGTGAGGTTAGCTACCTTTTCAGGGCTGTCATATTCGACTTGCGAGCCAAGATGAAAATGGCTGATGTTAATAGCAATGTGCCGTTTTGCATTTAATTTCCTCCTTCCTTTAATGTGGCCTCAGACTGACGTGCTTATATGGACGTAAAGTCAAGGCTTCCGCTCTTCCATCTACATGGCATGTTGGTGCGTTAGAATAAATGTTACAATAAATGTAGTTATCATTTTATGCCACCGTATCTTTGGGCTTCATATGTTACAATGGCTTCACCAAGTTAAACCAGGTGATTACTTCTGTAAGCTATGTTAATTACATTTCCCTTTCATCTAAGTTCAACATCTGTCTAAACATATTGTTCTGTGCTCTAATGTTGAGGTAAAGACTTTAGTCTGATGCTTTTTGAAAGTTTGTGAAAATAGAAATCACACAGATGAAAAGGTCTTCTTAAAGCCTGGAGTATTGCAGTTCAAGTGCTGCCTCTTGATTTAGGCTACATCCACACTAATACGTTTTTGTTTTAAAATGCATAACTTTTGCTACGTTTACGCCTTGAGTCCACACTACTCCAGCGTTTTTGAACCCCTAAAATGGAGACGTTTTAGTGAGGACACCCACGTTCGGTTCCTGATTGGGTCTTATTAGCCACGACGTGTTCTTCCCTGATTCGTCATGCCCCTATCACTTGACCTTTTCCCAGAAGAAAACAAACAACATCAGCCTTGACTACCAGCGGTTAATTCAACATTAATAATGAATTACAACACTTACTTTCAGTAACAGTTCCACCTGGTCGTCGGTCCAAGCATACAAATCTCTGGTCTTACTTTTCTCCATTGCTGTTCTTCGTTGGTAGTATTTTCCGCAACCAAGAGTAGACAATCTGCTTCCTGTTTACACCGGCACGTGCATGCCCAGTGCATGTGAATGGTCATGTGATATGCGTTTTCAGGTGTGTAGCATGGACGGAGATTATTTCTGAAGCGGTGATAAAACGCTTTTGTGTACGGAGATGGTGTGGATGTAGCCTTAGTCACATTGTAATTAGTGCACTGTAATGGAGCTTAACTGAACTATTATTGAATATTAGTTTGTTATAGTAGACATTAATCAATCAAAGAACTGGTGTTGAATGAGCATTCCTTGCGGTAATGTTTTAGAGCAGACATTTTCATTAGTAAGGAAAGCATACAGAGGGGAGTAGGCAGGCACACTGTGTTCTGTTATGGTCCAATAATAAATCACTTTCTGCGAAGGGGCATGAACAACTTTAAAACACACAGGGGCCATACAATCCCTTGTCCTGAAGGCCCTGAAGAAGCTCTGAAGGACTTGGCTACTGTTGAAAGCAGAATGCTTTATGCTCTGGTTTCCACAGAACATTTAACATCATGTCTGGAAAATTGTTTTAGCTGGTTCCAAGTGCGGAAGAAAGATGCTTGTTTGTGCCCTGAAGCCAGCACCACAAGTGACACCTAGCTGTAGATTTTATAAAACATTCATACAGTGACCAGCAGCAACACAACGTACAAACACTGCAACACCAGATGTATAGCAGCATTAATCAGGAGTGCATTTGAACCATATAGTGCTGATTTTATAGTACCAGTATTGTATGGAAGGTTACCACCTCAAGTTTTTATTGTTTAAGCTGTGGTAGAGCCACTTGGGGTGGGAGGGTGGGGTGGGGTGGGGTGGCTTCCCCTTTGGCTTGAAATGCTCTCCCACAGTGACCTCTGACCCTTGAATTAGCAAGGGTGTCAAGAGAAGCCCATCATTGGCTCACTGCTGGACAAAAGGAGACTGATGGCTCTTTTGCAGTTACCCTCATTTTACATACATAAAGTTATCATGGTCATTGTGCAGGCATACCATGTTTGCTGGAATTTAATGAGACCCGGTTTTCACTTTCAGATTCACTAACTGTTAGCAAATGTTGCATCAGTTGAGCCTCGTCTTTACTCATTAGTTGAGAAATCACATTGGGGGGGTGACCAGCACTGCAGTTTTGGGCAAATCCACTTTGAGGTCTTTCATTTCAAATCAAACTGAAGGGAGTGAGTTCAAGCCTTCATTCTCTGTGGCTTAACAAACTGGACAGACTTGCTTTTTTGTCTAACACCAGTTTTTATATACATTTAGTACTACTGTTACTATAACTGTCACTACAACTGCTACTTCTTCTTTAGTTTGTGAGAATGTAATTGTGTTTCAAATTTACAAAAGATATTCAGTCTTTTGATGTCTGTTTAATAGTCTTCCAATTGTATGCTGCCTTCAGCTTTGTATATTAAAGATCATATTACAATATTTGATGCTTTTTCGAAACGTAAAATAGAGTTTGATGTAAAATAATGCTTAGTTGCATTTTTCACCTTGTAGAACAAGGCTGATTGGTTTCTGTAAAACATTCTTTCTAACAGGCTCTAGTGTACTTTGGTGGAGTTTGTGAGTCATATATTCACGATATGAGTCATAGACAAAGGAGATGAAGCCAGAAGGTGTCAGGAAGATGGAAGAACCAGATCTGATAGCGTTTGTTACAGCAACAAAACAGAAAAGGAGATTGTATGTTCCTTTACTAATTCAAACAAGGAGGAATGGAGATTTTAGAGTCTAGCTGGAGAGAAAGGCCAGATCATCTTAGTAATAGGACCAAGTATTCTGTCAATCCCTCCCTAGTAGGAGTGTCAGAAATGTTAAGTGTATCATTAAAGTTACTGGTAGGGTTCAGGAGATTCATCTCTTGCTCATAGGTCTGAATAGTGTAGACAGAACTGTTACTTCTGCCTGTCTTGTGGCCAATTGGCTCATGGGAACACAGGAAATCCTGAAACAAAACACTCCTTATTTTTAGAACTCCTACATGTTATTTTTTTGGCACAGGACAATCTCACCAATCACTGCCAAAGCCAGAAACTAGAGAGCTCAGCTCGAAAGTGGTAGTGTCATCGGGTCAGTCAGTCTGGAGGTGCTCTTCAGAGACTGTATTAGAAGAGATTGTGAGGATGAGTATGTCAGATCAACCACAGCCAAGGCCGATTATCTGGTGAAATGGGTGTAGTCTTTGGTTCAAAGCTGTTTCACCATAGAAACTGAGAACAAAAACTCAAGTAAATATTCCCATTTATATTTATGAAACTGATTTATACTTTATACCTGACATCATTATAACTTTAAGGAATCAGTTTGCTGGTTGAGAACTGTCAAAAATAAAAACGGACACAGAACAGATACACCTATAAGGAACAATGAGAAATGTGGGTTTTCTGCCCCAGTTTTTCTTCTTCTTGTATATTTTTCTGCTTCCTTGTATATCCATTTCTATATAGTGGTTAGAGACTTTTCATGAGAGGAGGAGGAAGTGCTTGTGTGTGTGTGTGTAAAGTAAAAAAAAAACAAAAAAAGCAAGCATTGGATATTTTTTTTCTTAACACTGACCAGAGCAAACCCCAGAGTAACCCTAGTGGACTAATAATACGGCTCCCATCCATCACCACAGACAACAACCAATTAGCACATTCCTCTTCCTTCTTTTTCCCATGTTCTTGGCTAACCCCTCAAAAATGTTGGCTCATTCATCAAAAGACAGAAATACATTCAAGATGCTGTATCTGTGCGTGTGCATGTATGTGTCTTTGTGTGTCAGGAATTGAAGGAATGCTGATTGTGGAGGGATTGTATTTTTCCGTGGGGCTACGTGGAAACAGAGGCCAGTGTTAATGTTACCACAGTCTAATACCCCATTCAGATTGACACAGTGACACGGGTCATACCCATGTCTGTGATCCATCAGAATGGGTCAACACGCACCAATCCTCCTTTGTGACCATCCTCCTGAGCTGGGTTGAACGCGAGATGGGAAAAGAGTATGGACAGACAATCGGTATTAAACTTGATTGTAGTAATTAAAGTTATTCTGTATAATTCTATGGTTTAGCAGTGAAATAGTGGAACAGAACTGCAGACTGGAGTCAACCAGTGATTAACCTGAGACAGCTGTCTTATATGAATGGGTCAAATGCAGGTTGAGTGATTTCCATTAATGCAAACTAAATCACGCAAACTTCTGACTGAATTGAGGCTTACTATCAGAAACTAAAACACCCACCAGTAAACAGGAGTATTTCAACAATACTTTTTGTCAGTGAATTTTTACCACATTGAATTATTGTGCAGTTAAATTACGTGTTATCAGACTTTTGTTTACACCAGTTGTCAGCTTAAGCATAAGTATAAAATTAAGTATATAGTTCTGCTATCATTTGCCTTCATTCTATAGAAACCCTAATTCTGTAATTCTCATAGAAACTACTGGTTTCCCACCTCATCATACCGAATCTGAGCAGACCATTTTAAAACCAGCTCAGGACCAAGATCGTGAAGCCAGATCGGGACGTGTGTTGACCCATTCATACCAACAACAAACACAGGTTTCTCCCGGGTCCCTGCTTTGGGGTGTTAGTATAACAGCCAGCCAGCCAGCCAGCTAGTTAGTCCTGTGGTTTGCCGTATTCTCTTCCTGAGGCCACCCACAGCGTTGCGGCCCGGCTGGCAGTAGTCTGAGCAGGGTAGGATCACACCATCTGACCTTCTACGTCCCTGGATTACACCGAAATCCCCTCTCATGCTGTCACAGCCTCACCTCTGACACAAACACACACACACACACACACACACATCTATGAACACACATGCTCCCACACTCATATCCAAGGAAGCGTTTTATGCAGTTAATTATTAATTAATAAGGTTAATCATCGCCTATGATAAGACTGCTGTTAATATGTTCTGTCTCAGCAGAGTCTGTCTGCAATTTATCTAGTTTTTGATCACTGACAGAAATGCTTTTTGTGGCAGTTTGGGTGCAATGGAAGACTTTGGAATGGGGTGGGTCTTTGAATGTGCGTGTATATGTTGGACTATGTGTGTATGGATGTGTGCATGTACGTATGCGTTTGTCAGCCTGTGAGTAATGGTTTTTCGGGCCAGATGACTGTAATGCCACATGGACACCTGAGCCGGACTTTTCCATAGTGAAGCCTGGGGATCACATGTTCCTCCAGTCTCTGTGGTATGCACTAACACACAGAGCTGCCAGGAGAGGGGGCCTGGGTGAAAACAGCCCGGGATAAAAACAAGCCTCTGAACGTATCGCTGCAACGACAGGCTGCCACCGAAATAGCCCTACTACCAGCCCTCTTTCTCAGAATTCTCTGCAGATTTAGATACTTCTTTATAGTTTCAACTCTGACTGCCAGTCTTACGCTCAGTTCGTTTCAGTCCTGCAATTACCATCCTCTTAAACTTTTCGCTGCTGTTTAAGCTCAGCGCACAGTTGTCAAACTTTGTTCATATATAGATATATACACGCTGTAATTTTGATCGGGCATGTCACTCTGTGTTGGAAAGCTGTGTTGTGGATTTGCACCGTTAAAGACGTTTGTTTTTATGTGACGAAAATATGATACTACTCCATTATATGACTTGAAACAGTGTTATATGTGTCTTGTTCTCTGTTTCCAGGACTCCATGGACGAAGCATGTGCAGAGGGGATTAGTGATGAACACTACCGTTTAGAAGGTATGCCCCCTGCCCTTCATCATCATCACCAAAGGCTACACCAGCTCATTTAACTGATTTTAGTCCCTGATTATTTTGATATGAATGAAAACCTGCTAAAATACTGTTTTCAATTGCCCTCCAGGTACTTGTGTGGTTCTTTTTTTCATCCTTTCCCATCTGCTCCACACCCATTCTCTAAGCCCAAACAATGTGCTGATGAAGTCCCCTTTACCTTCCCTCCCGCCTCTCCACCTCCTCCGCCTCTCATCCACCTCTCCCCTCTTTGGTACTCTCCAAAGTGCCTCCATTCCTCCCATGTTTTTTCCCCTGATGTGATGTGATCCTGGATTAAGAGCTCCGGGAGGAGAAAGTCTCTCCCTCCCATTTAAAGACAAGATTGGACGTGAGGTGGAGGCAGAAATGAACCAACCAACCCAGAGTCTGGAAGCATGCAGAGAATTCACTTTTATTTCATCTCTGCTTCACTGGATAATAAACAGAGTAGAGAGACAAGAGATAATGCGACTGATAAATGGAGTATGAAATGATTTGTACTCACTGGGCTGAACCTGAGTCTGGGCCGAGGTTGTCCTCCCTTGAAGACAGATGTTGCTAATTAGAACATGCTGCTCTGATCATTCACAATGATTAAAAGGCAAACGCCTAAATAATTAGCTTCAGTAAAACATTCCATAGATTATGTTTGAATATTTCCGTAATACAGACCTCCTAAAAAAATATATTTTTCACTTACAAGTTACTAAGGCAAACTCATTCACTGACAGCTAGCAAGGAGAGGCAACTGTGTCACGTATGTGGATGGAGAAATATCACAATAAATACCAGAACCTTAGAATTGAGTGCAGTCAAGGTTAATTAAAAGTTTTTTATTTCATACCTAAGACTTTTTTCAAGCTTCACACTTTTGAAAATGGTGTCAGAGTTTGGTCTTTTTCACTTTATGATCCAGAAGAAGTTATTTTGTCTCAGAGAAATTGTCAGATGTTTGATTTGCAGCTACTCTGTTACTGTCCTCTAATGAATACAGTTTCTTATCTAAACTGTTCTTTATTATGGTTTGGAATAAATTGTCCTCATGTTCACATAGCAAGCCATTTTGTACCTCTTCAGGCACACTGAGTCCCATATAAAGACAGCTGTGGAGGACTCATGATGTCCCCTGCATGAACTGCATTTAGTGCAGTGATCAGATCCATTGTCCATACATCTAACAAAGATAGAAATCAGTGAGAGCAGAGATGATAGGACAACCAACACACATAAAAGCCTTCTTTCCTCTGGGGTTAAGGAAGCACTTCCAAAGAAAGTTTTGTGGGTATTTAAAAAGAAGAAAGAAGGGCTCAATGATGAAAGTGTCTTTAGGATACTTTATATCAAGAAGAATAGCTTACATGGGCTTTTTATTAAGTTCCTTTAAGCTTTTGTTAACAGGAGACTTTGCTGAAGAGACTGTTGTTCATCAGCACCTTGTTTCAGATTATATTACATCCAGCACAGTCTAGTGCTGTCAGTCACCAAGTAGCTAAATGAGAAGTGCCTTGCTCGTGAGTACTTCAGTGGTAGCTTCTGAAGGAGGAGAAAAAGTCATCCTCACCATCCCAAAATCACTTTAATACCCGAATGTATGATGGGGGACAGGCTGAGTTATGTGTAATACAGTAGCCTGGGTGTGATTGCTCAGTGTGTGTGGCAGCTTTCCCGGCCTGCCTTCGTTTCTGCCTGTGTGTGTGTATGTGTGTGTGTGTACGAGTGTAAGGACGCACGTGTGTGTAGCAGGGCTGCTGGAACAGACTTGGCTTGGAGGGTGCCTGCCTCTGCTGCCCTCGTCTTGCCCCTCAGTCAGATCTGATGTGCAGCCAATCCCCTGCCTCAGCTCCTCTCATAAAGAGCCGGCTTATGTCTGTGTGGTGGGGGTGGGGGGGTCAGAGGGGGAGGAGGGTGATAGCAGATTACTGTTACTCCTCCCGGCATTTTATTAGCTCTGAGATAAGCATCTCACCACCATATTGAGCCTGCTACGGAACAGATTTGCCCCCGCACACAATGTTCCCTTTGAGCACCTCAGATGATCAAACAGCGGGACCCCAAATGCTGCTCTTCTCCAAAAAGTTGGTAAAAGCTCCCTGGGATGATGCCTTTCATTTCTGGCATTTTCCCCTACCCAGGGATGAGACAGGTCTGCTTTGATCTGCTTTGGATCAGGAGGAAAGAAATTGGGCTGTTGTGTCTGCTCCGTTGGCGAGCAAACAAACAGTGTTTCAGATTTGACTTGGCTTAATTAATTAGTGATTCTGTTTTACAGCCGGTCTGATCCTCTTCCAAAAGGTTTCAGAATGGGACTTCAAAGTGTGGCGGGAGGAGAGAGGAGCAGGGGAGGGTGGAGAGAGAGGGGTGTGGTCTGTGTGGGTTTGTGGGTGTGTGCGTGGCCTGCAGGACTGTGATTGGATGAGGGGGGGCGGCTGATGCTCACACAAAGCTAAATGAGCAGAGGTGAAATGTACAGGGGCTGTGGCTCGGTAAAGGCTGTAATAAGCAAAAAAATACACATAAACACATATGAGGATGAAGCAAGGGGACGTCTGGGTAACTGTAACACAGAGGCTCACAAAGGAGACGACATGTACACCTCCCAAATCAGACATTAACATAATGTTGAATGAACCTCTGTATAACACAATTTTAACTAAATATAATCATGATTAAAGGCTACACAAATGTCTTGACTGGATTATTGTAATGAACTGTTTTAGTTGTATAGTGTTCTTTTTGTTTTGTCTACACCTTACGGAGCCTCACCCTACAGAGTAACTTGTGGTCATCGATTCGTAACAAAGCAGGTTAGGGTTAGCTGTTTCCGATGCGCCATTTATATCCGAATACCCTCTAATATGTCTCAAATCTGCTACCACAAGTGTATTTTCAGTACTGGTAGGAGCACCTTAAAATGTCTTAAAAGAAACAAAGAGATCCGATTCTTGGATTTTGTTGAACCCTATTGTGACTGGACCTCACTGTCAATTTTGTTTTAACATGACATGTTCCAAAGAGCATTTTTTTGACTGTGAGAGCCAAACTGGGCTTCGATTTTATCACAAATACTATAAATACACCCTGCAAGCTCAAAATCTGAATTACAAGTAGCGATTTGCAAGTTGCAACATTTAAAGTTGTTGATGCTGTGTATGTATGTGCTAAGCATGTTGCAAAAAAAATATTACATTACTAATGAATATGTTGATATTGATATAAAAATACAATTTCAGAATGCAGGCAGTGAGACAGAAACTGTGAGGAGTTTGGCTGTGCAGGTTTATTTCCAACCAGGAGCACTTGAATGTGTGACACATCTTAATTGCGGCTGCCAAACTCGGAAGTCGAAGCTTACAAGGAACACTTGAAGGCGACGACATATCCTCAGGTTATGACTGCACCCAACATTTCCATCCTCAGGCTCTCTCTTTTATCTTTGTGTGTGTGTGTGTGTTGCTGCAGTGGCTCTACCCCCAGAGAAGACAGACAGCTGCTGTGTGGAGGAGAAGATGCAGGAGAGGGACAGCCAATCCCCCGCAGGGCCACAGAAACAGCTCCAGTTTGAAGTGAGTGTCAACCCTGAACAGGACGTTTATTACTTCCCCTCCGGATGAAACTAGGGCAATGGCAGGACACACACAAATACACACTCACGTATGCACTGGATGATAGTGATAGTTCAATGCTGCGCTGTTTCAGGAGTTGGAGTGTGCTGTGTCGGTGGAGGAGGATAACAGGCAGGAGTGGACCTTCACCCTCTACGACTTTGACAACAATGGCAAAGTCACCAGAGAGGTAATAATTTTCTGTTCTGTGCAGTGATTCATCATGAATGAGCCTTTGATGAATGAATGAATGAACAAGTAAAAATACAGTAAACAGACATCAAACATACACCACACCACACCACACAGTAGCTGTAGTAGGAATTCCTTTAAAAAGTATTTAGTTAGTTTACTTTGTTGCAGACCTTAAAGGGAAACTCTGGTATTTTTAAACCTGGGCCCTATTTTTACAAATTTTGGGGTCGAAATGACTAATACTTACCAAAAGTTTTGGAATTGGTCCAATACATCGCCTCAGCTGGCAGCCGCGAATGGGCTGCAATGGCTGCAACATAATCCTTTGGGGCAACGGCGCCTGTGAAAAGTACGTCCACTATCCATTGCAGCCCGTTCACAGATGCAATGATTCCAAAACTTTTGGTAAGTATTAGTCATTTAGACCCCAAAATTTGTAAAATTAGGGCCAAGGTTTAAAAATACATAAAATAGAATTTCCCTTTAACAAGTCAAGAGTATTATAGTGTTGTGTTTAGCATGTGATATGCCTTTAAAACCATTAACTTTGTCAATTTTATTGCATTAACAAAAATGAAACATACACAGATTTTAAGTGTCATAAAAATGTTCTGGTCAGCAGCTCACAGCTACAAAATACCCTCCTTTTGGGTATGGGAAGGAATCAATAACTTCCCAGGAAACCTTAAGTTGTGCCCTATTCTGGTATCGCCACACCCCAAAAAGAAAGTGAGAATCGAAGCTACAAGCCTCTAACCCAATCACACGCCTAAGAACCAAATCCAGCAACATCTGTGTGTTTCCGCTCCTGCGAGGTACCTCGTGGCTTGCGTCTGCCTGGTGCAGATCTGAGGGAACATCCAGAAAGGCCCGTGTTTTTTTGAAAACAACTTGAAACAGCGCAAAGAGACTGGAGCTGTCCTCGGTGTGGTTGGCTGAGCAGTTTTTTTGGCATTGCCTGTGGCTCCATGGCTCATGAGACGACAGGCGGCGGATTGGAGAGGGAAAGAAACGCTTTCTTCTCCAAGTCTTTTTTTTTTTTTTTTTTTTTTAATCCCTTCACACAAATAAAAAACAGAAGGAAACCAAAAATGACACAGGAAGCTTTTATTTTATTTTATTTCTTTTTTTTTTTTTTTACAGTGCGTTTATATCTGAAACCAGTATGTGGAACCGGTCCCCGAAGAATTCATAATAGTCCTTTTTGTTATGAGTCAGAGTACTATAGTGAGGGAAAATCATACTGTTGGAGACTTTGTGTGGTGTTGGCTTAATTCTCAGCAGTTTTGTCAAAGCAGTTCTTATTGTGAAGCTGTGTTATACCTTCTAAAGTAAAACACTAATTAGATTTGAGATACTGTGAGTCAGTTAATTTCACATCCGTACCAGGTGAATTTATTATGGACAATTAGAATTTGGTTTGCTATGAAAAGATCCAGCACATTTGCTAACACCCAAGAGGGAGTCATTAGCTCAAAAACACTCAGCAGTGCAAAAATATAGCATCTAAACAGCCACAAGAGACTGCATTATTTTATGTGCAAATTAAGCAGTCCAAATATAGTCCGCTACCTTGTTCTGAAGTGAACATGATATCACTTTTAATTTGAAAGTATTGACATTGATAATTGCTTTATTTTTCTTCGTTCCTATAACTCTCTCTCTATTTCTCTGTGATCCCTCCATTTCCTTGGCCTTAACTGACCTGAGGTCAGGTCTTTATAATGAACCGTAGTTACATGGAAATATTTGCTTGTGTGGCACGAGGTGCTGTTCATGTGAAGAAAGTGAAGAGACATTGAGGAATTTAAAAGAGAAAGTGTAGCGTTCACGCTGCAACACGACTCATATTGGGCCTGACATCCCAGTTAGCCTCTTCTGCTGCCGCCAAGGCGTTTCTTTTCATGCATTTATAACTTGTCTTTACAACCTGTTTGATCGCTTCACTCGGAAAGCTGAACTGAAACAACTGACATCAGTGTGTTTCTCTCTTCACTGCCGTCTGAGTCACTTCTTTAAATTCCTAGCTAGCATGAAGTTTATGATACAGAGTTTTAATGCACAAAGCTACAGAACATTGCATTCAAACAGTATAGTGATAAGAATAGTCTCCTTTGTTCCTTTTTGTCTGGATTTTTTTTTGGTAAAATATTAGCAAAATCTGTCTCTGCATCAAGGTCACGAAGAATCTACAATTTTTTATACTTTGCTCAAATGGTTCTCATCCCACTTACATTGAAGCTGTTTATCCAAAAGATTATCTCACCTCCACCTCCATGTCCTGCAGGATATCACCAGCCTGCTCCACACCATCTATGAGGTTGTGGACGCCTCCGTCAACCATTCTCCCAGCAGCAGCAAGACGCTCCGGGTCAAGCTCTCAGTGGCTCCCGACTCCAGCCAGCGGTGGAGGAGTTGCACACAGGGTGCGGCAGGTAAAGCTTGTGTTAGCACCATGGGTGGGGGCGGAGGAGAAGAGAGGGCATTTTGGGGTCCCCCTTGTGTTGCCTGCTGTCGGCTCACCCAGCGACGTGTTTGTTGTCATGCAGAAAGGCGGCTGCTTCAGGCCTGTCAGAGCTTTGTTCCTCGCAGTCTCTGCGTCGCTCCATCTCTCCCACTCAATGGGGTTCATTTTTAATGATGGGAGGAGTGACAGAGCTAAGAGAGGGACCCCTCCCTCAGCGCCTTCAAATACTCTGAAAGAAACCTTAAGAGATGTGCCGAGTCCTTTTGATAACCACAGCCATTTTTCTTTTCTCCAAAGTTCCCTTTTTTTCCCCCTCTTCTCCTCTCTCTTCCCCCCCCCCCCCATCTCAGAGCTGCTGGGAAAATATAGCTACGTTCAACTTAACTTTTCTCACTGACGACTTGGTAAACAAGTAGTCAGGGAAAGATATCTCAAAAAGTATATATTCCTGTGTGTTTGTGTCCTATTGTTTCGTCTATAAATATGTGTCAAGAGATTCAAACAGAGCAAGCTTTGAAAATATTGCCGGTTGCCTTCATGCTAATTTGAAACTGCATCAGATCTCGCATCCTTAATAAACTATTTCTGAAGTCTGCATGTTTTTTTATTTCATTCCATGCCTTATAAGAGGCTGGGAGTTGAAAATAGAATAAATGAAGCATTGTTGTTTTTCCTTTTCTATAGATCTTCAAAGTAAAACCCCAAACAAAGGTTGCTTTCTTCTGAGGCTTGTGTGACTGTCATGTGTGTGTGTGTGGCTGCTCTGTGTAGCTCTCTTTGATAATAGCCTCCTGTCTTTCTCACATACACAGACATGTCCCACCCGAGAGAGAAAAATGACAAGTGCATAGAAGACCCCAAGAGTGCAGACAAGAAGACTCGAGCACTCGTAAGGTAAACCCACCACCACTTAAGTCTCTATTGTCGAAGCTTGTGGTGTCTACAAGAAGAAGAGTGTGAAGTTTATTATTATCATATTTTTTTTATGTCACTGAATATAACATCCACTTTTTAAAAGAGAAAACTAAAAACGTTCTCATTCAAAGTGACTAGGAGCAGTGGCTGTTTGAGGAAGAATTCACACTTGGGCGCTGCAATAGTCCTCTAGTCTTTAATTAGTTTGACCTTCACTGTACTAAGGAGGAGTTAACGGTGGAGGGGAGAGTCAGCCTTCTTACTGCACTGTTCAAATACTCCCTATGTGGTTTAAACCTGTGATTTCCCAGTCACAATCTCACTTCACTAACAATTGCTCTGCTGCTGCCATAAGGAACAGTTGTCTTACTTTCTCCAAACACTACTATACTGAACCTCTCTGGCCCAAGCTGCTACCTAATGAGAGGTGCCGCTTGTGTCCACAGGCGCCACCACAGTGACCACCACACCCAGCCAGGCTGCCAGCACCACTGTGTGGATGAGAACCTGGAACGCAGGAACCACTACTTGGACCTGGCAGGCATCGAAAACTACACATCCCGCTTTGGAGCCGGTAGGTGGACCGGGGCCAGGGGTGTAGAGGGGGAGAGGGGAGGGAGAAACACAGACTGTGGGCCCTTTGAAGCTGCGTCCAGGGGCCCTCATTACTGCGGCACCTGCTTGGAGCCATTAGGTGGAACTACCAGCCCTCTACGCTCCTCGCCAGTACAAACATCTGGGCTCAGGCAAGCACAATACATCAAGTGTTCAAGGCTAAAGCTCATCAACAGAACGGGCTGCAGTGAAGTGAAATATTAGGTCTAATAAGCAGTGGCCTTGATCTGATGGTCAGTGATGACATGTGATTATTTTAATGCTGGTCCTGTTAGGAAAGTGCTAACAGAGATCTGCTCTATGTCACATTGTGTCAGAGTTATCCGCATAAAGAAAGAACCTGAAGAAAAGCTGCCAGAATCTTATCGTGGAGCTTTTTAATGGATCTTTATTAGTGAGCTGGTGGCACAATAATTCGCACATAATGGGTTATTTTTCTTTTATTCTACTTTTTTTTTTTTTTTGCAGGGTTTTGAGTGCCCATGTAATGAATTTTGACACTGACCAGTCCTGTGACGGAACTGTTGTTTTTCCTTGCAGACCTTGAAGTTTGTCATTGATCTCAGTTCAAATAAACACCCGTGTCTGTCTCCCTCACAGCCCCCGCCACGGAGCCGACAAAGGCAGAGCCTCAGACCCGATCATCCAACCAGACTCGCTCTCGCTCCCATGAACCAGAAAATGGCCACTCCCATCCCCACCACCGGCGCTTGCAGACAGTTGTGGACACTGTTGCTCCGGACAGCCTCCACCTGGCCCGTACGCGAGGCCAAGACTCAGGGAAACATGCCCTCCGTTCTCCTAAGACCCACAGCCGCACACCTCCTGCGCAGATCAGTGGCAGGGTGATGAGAAGCCGTGGTGTCCCACCTCCCCCGGCGCTACCCAGCCAGACCCCCCCTCACCAGTCTGCAGCCCCCTACCGCAAGCACAAGCAGCGGTCCAAGGAGAGCCAGGGCTACAGGGCCTTAGGCTCTCTGGCAGCTCCAGGGCCAGTGGTGGAGAAAGAGCAGGTGAGGGACCTGCCCAGCGTGCTGCTCTACGAGGGAGGGCTGGCACAAGTGGTGCAGCGCCATGAGCATCACCACCACCATGAACACCATCACCACTACCACCACTTTTACCAGTCCTGAATGTCCACCCTGCCTGGGACAGCTCAGCACTCCTGCAGCCCCGCGAAACCCCAGCCAGGCCAGCAGACATTGGCTGCAGTGAGCCAGGCCGCCCTATATCGTGCAGTACTGCAGTCGCTTTGAAGTGGACACAGGACATGGGTAGGAGAGGAGGATCATGGGAGGGGTGTCCCAGTGCTGAGAGGTTATTAATCAGTGTTATAAAGAAGTTGGTCAAACATAGACAAGCTTGTGGTATACAGCAGGACAGTGATTCAGGGCCACAGTACGGGCAGGACTGAGGATCACGGCTGGGGCTAGAGAGGAGGCACGGAGGGATGATTTAATAAACAACCCAGAAGTTCCTCTCCCCCTGAGCCTGTAATCCTCGACCTGATGAACTCTACAACTCCAAACCAGCACCACAACCTTTCCAGACCACTAAGCCAAAAGGTTTTTAGGGACAAGGAGGGACAAGAGGAAGAAAGACTGTGATGTACAGATGAAAATATATGAAGGAATATAAGTGATAGGAGAGCAGGGCATAGTGTGTGTGTGTGTGTGTGTGTGTGTGTGTGTGTGTGTGTGTGTGTGTGGTGGTGGTGGGGGGTGGGGGCGTATGAGAGTGTCACGACACTGGTGTCTGTTGTAAACCACTTGAAGTGCGCTCATGGGTGCGTGAGTATTTAAAGCAGGCTGTCAGACAGGTATTTGAAGATGAAGATTCTGATTCAAGCACGCAATACCCCGTAAGCAAAAATGGGAAGGAAAACGCTGAAATGTTCTAAAGTTAAAAAAAAAAAAAAAAAGAACAGAGATTCCAAATCTGCTGCTACCTCTAATTTTATCCTAATTGTTGTTGTAGTGGTGACTTTGATGAAGCATTCAGAGGTTATTTTCAAATTACTTTTTTTGAAAGAAGAGCAATCGTGTCACAATCTGCAGTAGTGTAGTGTCGAAAAAGCTCTTTACTTTTATTAACTAACATTTACTGTACATAAGGTATATCTTGTTATCAATTTTATAAGCTTTATTGATAATGTGATATCTTTGTATTCACTATCTGAAGCATTTATGTTTGTTTTCCTTCATGACCGCATTTTATATGACCACTAGGAGCCTCATTTGAACAAGAAAATGTCTCACACACTCTTGTTCTCCCTCTGTTTCAACTGTCTCACCATGTGATTAGATGCGTAACTGTGATCTACTAATTGAATGACTAAAATCCCAACTCTCAACAGTGCTGTTCAGTACCTCGACCTAATATCACGTACAAGTGTTTTATAGAACGCATGCCTGACCGTCCTCCTTAAATCACATGTCCTCAGTCCCATGATACACTTCAAAACACAACTAGAGATGGCGTGATCTTGACATCAGTGCAGTAAAAGTCTCCAGTTCTGGCTCAGGCCTTTTGACATATTTGCGCAAGTTGAAACCTTGTTACATGCAGCCGGTTAGAGGTTGGTGTATTCATTCATCAGTATGGAGGTTGGCCTTTTCTGCAGTTATTTATGCAGGGAAATGTTTTGCTGAGCATGCATGTAATTTTTCACCCGTGCCCTGCTCCAGATCCAAGCAGTTACACATATTCACACCTGGGAGTTGCCCAGCACCATGGTTCCCTTTTTCTGACTTTCAGGCTGCCACTTTCCTTAACTCATAGCAGCTCTGTTGTCCAGCCCCCGGGGTCACACGGCTGCTCCCTCTGTTTCCATGGCATCCTCCTGTCCCCCAGCTGTCAGCAGGTCTTTCACCATGCCGCCATGTGGCCTCAGAGCTCAGCCAACAAGGCTCTGTTTGTGGTGCGGCGGGGCGAGGGCTCTTTCAGCTGTCCCATTCCTCTGGTGCTGGATAACACTGGGCCCGGCCCGCAGTCTCCACTAGACCCATAACTCACCACTACTGCTCTCCTGCCAGCATCGGGGACAGTCTGTTCATCCTATCCTGTTATGCGATGATCTATGGGCGCTGCAATAAACATGCAGATGTTAATGCCACCAACATGCGAGGCAGTGAACTGACAGCTGCAAATGTAAGGGTGTTGATCACTTTGTTGGTTCTCCAAGATAGTTGTTAACTGTTCTTTTCAGCACTTCCCAGCATCACGTTTATAGATGACCTGCCCTTATGCCTCCATAGTCTTTTGTTAGGGTTTAAGTGCCATGCTCAAGGGCAACCTCATCCATACAGAGAAAATGGTAGTTGTGTTAAACAGACCCCAGGGCCCACTAGTGTTCCAACTATATCCACTATGTTTGCTTTGTTAGTCTGCCATAAGCATGTGCGTGTGTTTGTGATGAGCAAGAATGCAGTGTATGCCAGTCTTGCCCTCTTCCATGCGGTGTCCTCTCACAGCTGCAGGCCGTCCTTTAGCAGAGGCACCAGTCAGACAGGTCATCTCAAGGGACCCTGCGGTGGAAACGGCGTCATTCCCCCGAGGGGGATCACAGCTGCGCTCCATACCTCAGCTTCCTCACACTGCTTTTCCTGGACAACAAGTCCTTGCTACTGGAGCCCTCATAACACTGTAACTCCATCATCAATAGTTCCTCCTTGCCCCTCGAAACAGTGTTGATAGCAGTGTGACTTTCCAAATATAAGTGTGGAAATGGTGGTCTGGTTGTGTGAACGAACAGCACGCAGGCAACTGTTCGTCCTGCAGGGTGGTCCGATTCGACACGGTGAGCGAGGGCTTCTGAAGGAATTTGGGTGGAAGGCTCGGTCAGACCCTGAGCCAGGTTGCAATTTTTAAACTTCTTTTACCCGGAGAGAGTTTTACTGAACAGACAGAACTCCCTTTTTTAATGCCCCGCTTTCACATCCGTACAATTACCTGATCTCACACTAGAAAGCTGCCCACTACACACACACACTTCCATACCGCACGTCAGCAGTATTTGTTGAGAGTTGGGAAAGCAGTTTTTTCTCGGTTTTGTCACACAGAGTTGACCAGATGCTCTGGGGAATAAACTTCCTTTTGAAACCTTTTAACTTTTTAGGCTACCACTGTCAAACTCCCTCCTCTGTCTTTTTGATCATACTGTGGCAATATATTTATATTTTGGGATCAAAAAAATAATATGAATGTGTTCAGCTATCCATGTAGATCTACCAGACTGTTTTATTTTAAATTTTTTGTTTTTATTTCAAATTATGAATGCCTCTTTTTGGAACAAAAAAATTTCAAATCATGTCATACAAACTTCTCTGCATCCACCATCTTCTCTCCTGTTGTATAGAATTTTAAGTATTCAGAGCCACTCCTCCGTGTTAATACAGCATGTATTGCACCACTAATTTGCTTTGTAAGATCCATATATCGACAAAACTCTGATGTATATAGTGGACTGCAGAAAGGATAAACCAGCATCATGTAGAAAGAATATAAGACGTATTTATAATTTAAAAAACTGTCAAGCTATCTCACTCGCCTTCTGTCAGCTAGTACTCCAATATCCGCCACGCCGATCCCACTTAGCAGGGAGGAATAATTATCTGTCTATAACACAAGCTGTCTCTCTCTCTCTCTCTCTCTCTCTCTCTCTCCTCACACAGACATACTTTCACTTGATATTTGTTGTAAAAGAAAGTTGTTTAGCACTAGTTTTTTCCCCCTCTTTCCTAATGTTTTTTCATGACTTTGTTTAGTTTATATAGATTGTATTTGATTAATTGCTTTATTTATTTGATAGCAGATCTGTGCCAAGGGAAAATACCCGTTTATTAAAGTATGAACCTGTTCCTTATAAACTCACTGACTCCTGGGGTCATTTTATTTTTATTTTCTACTGTCAGTGTGCATATCACTGTGCACATTTGAACAGTAAATGTGTATTTACAATATGGACATATTACTTCTCTCCCTTTAAAATATAGCAGTTAAAAAAATATTGTCAGGTATTGCAAATGTACAAAAAAGAAACATCTACTGCCATTTGGATCTTTTATTTTGGGAGATAAACGTATTCGCTTTCTTGCTGAGAGTTAGATGAGAGGATCGATGCCAAAAATTATTCAGCTTGGGCAGGAAGGCCCGTCCAAAGCCAGTTGATTGACAGCTTGGTCCTTCAAGGAATAGCAAAAGCAATAAGGGAAATAAGGGAAAAGCAAAAGGGGAAAAACAAAAGTTAAAATAATTTGTCTTTATATATCCTAATTTATTTATTGTTTAATTTATTTCTCCTCATATTTCCACATTTATTGTCTTATTCTTTCCCAGATTAGTTCTATTTTATGGCACTCCTATGACTCCACAGTCAGATGGGTTGATATGGAGGGGAAATGTGTGTGTGTGTGTGTGTGTGTGTGTGTGTGTGTGTGTGTGTGTGTGTGTGTGTGTGTGTGTTTGTGTGGCAAAGCGCAAAGCTCTTCTCCACTGTAACTTAACTGTGGTGTCACAGAGGGTTCCCAAATCTGGCTGACCACAGCTGCTCACCACGCCGCACTCGCTACACGCACGCACACTTTCATCTGCAGCTTAGCAGCTTATCTCTGGTCAGGGCAACCACAGAGAGTCTGCCTCTTGGCAATGCGATACGCCTTCCTCTCATGAACACGGTTATTTGCGTAAGCAAGGCGCTGTAACCCACAGAACTTGTACCATCATTATAAATGTGTTCTGTCCTAACACAGCTTACCAGGTTATTATTACCGCTGATTTTAGCTATTAAAAGCATCAGGCATCCACATCAGAGGTGTAAAGTAAGTTGTTACGATTATAATAGCAAATTTACTCTCAAATCTATTATAGGAAAATATTTAATATAGCTAGGTTTCACATTGTAGAAAAATATTGCATAATATTTAAATACCTTTCTGTAAAAGTTACATTTTTCTTACAAAAGTATTTAAAATGTATGGTCAAACAAAGCTCTTAATTTCCCCTAATGTCTTACTTTGGAATCCATTGTATAAGGGTAAGGAGGAATAATAATCTGAGATATTAAAGTCAAATTATTGACCAACACGAGACTTTTTTTTTTCATCAGCTGATGAGGTGACATGTTTTCTGCCTGGGTTTAAACTAAGCTCTATCTCTGCAGTCAACAACAGAGCAATCAGAAATACAGCTTTTAAACTATGATTTAGAGAGATCTCCATCTGGCTGGCCATTTATAGGCATTAGATGCCCCTATGATGAGACAGGCCCTTATCCTGGAGATTTTTCTATTTCAAAGACATAAGAGCAAGAGTATAGTCCTGGTTTGAGTTGTACCAGTGCATACAAATTACAAACAATAAAGAAGTTTCTCTGAAGTATTAAGTCTATTAAACAGCTCAGGAACTCCTGCAAAGTCATGCTACCCATCAGAAAAATAAGCCAAGTCTCTACATTGAGCTTACCAAAGTTTTCAGGATCTTTGCATTGCTAGAATCTTACAGTCTAAACAGTCAGATATTTCTCATTACAGTTGTAAGAAGAATATTATAAATGATTTTAAAATTAATTTATATAGCATTCTGTTTGTCTTGGGTTAAAATTTTGGCACAATTGGAACTACAGAGAAGGGGCATTAGCCAAAACCACGTACAAAGGCACGTACAATATCATGGCAGTGAATGAAGTGTTGCTGTACCTGAAGTCACCAGAGATATATATCATTCACCGGCGTTGAGCTCCATTGCCTGTTCACCAAATGTTTTTTTGGTTTTTTGGTTTTTTTTTGTTAGCGTTGTTGAGAGTAGACGGAGATGGAAAACATATTTGAAGTGATTTAAAGAGAGCACAAGTGAAGTAAGCATCACTCAGTCCAAAAAGAAACAGCACTGTTTCATAAGCACTTGGCAAGTCGAGCAAATTCCATGCTTGCTCTTTATAAAACTGCTTTGCTATATTTGCCATAACTAATTAAAGCCATGACAGCTGAGTTTCACATTCTACAGGGAGAAGAAAACAACGGTCCCAACCTGATGTATTAAAGTGAAGGAACTTTATGAGATAAAAGTTCTCAAACCACAAGCCCAGCAAACAATAATTAACCCTAAACTATATTAGTTTTGACTGTCTTTACTTGATGTTTTTCTTCTGAATCACAGTGCATATTGAACTTGTGACACATTGTTTGGTGAAATGCAGATTGTGCACTATAAGCCCAGGTTTCTCTTTGTCCTCTGCAGCGATCTTTGAAAGAAGAAATTCTCAAAAACTTCTTTCATTGTGTCTTCATTGCAAGTCTCAGATGCGTATAGCCGAAGGGGCCATTTCCTACTGTATCCTCCTGCATCGTCTCTTCTCTGTAGCCAGGCATGAAACTTTTTTTTTCACATTTTCACATTTTCTTCATTTCTTTTCACTTTGACTTTGATCTGTACTCCTTTCAACTCTTCACATATGTTGGTAATAGCCTTGGTGTTCATGGTGATTTTCTTCTCCAGTGCAGAGTAACGGTTGGATAATGCATTCACGCTTTTTGAAATGACATCACTCGAGACAGTGTCCTTCCTCTCATCTATAAGCCTGTCTCTGCTGCTCATTCTCTTTGGTTCAGGACTCTTCATAAGTGTGTCAGGTAAAAGAGTAAGAGGTGTAGAACATGTTTTACAACTTCAAACTAAAGTTTGCTTTGGAGTTTTGAGGAAAGATAGTCACTAGCACACTTGCTTACTACATTGCATTACATTTCAACTGCTACTTAATTACTGTATTATTAGGGCTTCAGTACTGTACATGCATAGATTTCTTTACACTACATCAGACCTTTGATTTTCTCCTCAGTCTAGGCTCCTGTAGGCTCATAAGAACTGCAGTTGCGTAAAAAGTGAACTCTAACATACTGTAGCATAACCTTAACAATAAAAGTAGAGTGGATCATTCCCTCAATGGGGGAGATAACATGAAGTTTCATTTCAACCTGCCAAATGTGAATGTGATGTACTGTATGTGAATGTGGAAAAAAGAGACCACATGCATACAGGATTTAGATCTAGATTTAGATCAAACCTTTTGCTTTGAAATCATATACAAAATGCACAAATGTCTGGGATGTCTTCTCAGTCAAGCATCCACTGTATTGAACCTCTACAGTACTGCTATCTACTGGTGGAATGTAACTAAGTACATTTACTCAGGTACTGTACAAATTTGAGGAACTTGTGTTTAACACAAGTGTTTATATTTGTTATTCTTTTTAATATGTTATGCAATAGTTTTTGTTTTCTGCATCTTGAATATGATGCATTACTCTTCATTATTATTACTACCAAAGTAATTTGAAGAATTTGCTCTGCTTCAACTACCTACAACATTAAAATTTTGCTTAAACTGTAATGCATCAGTAGAAACAAATCAATATAACACTGACAGGTTTCCCTCTGTATAATTGTATTTTTCTTACTTTAAGTATGTTTTTCTGATGATACTAACTTTTACTTAAGTAATATTTGAATGCAGGACTTTTACTTGGAAAAGAGTATACACTGTGGTATTGCTACTTTTACTTAAACATGCAAGAACTGACTTTTTTTGTCCACACAACAGTGACATATCATCACCTTTTAAGTTTAACTTGTTAGCAGTTGCTTATTAACACATCAGCAGCAGTTACGTAGTAACATTATCACTTAACTGGAGTCATGTTTCTGGCAATCTGGCGAATATAAGACCAACTGCCAACTCTCTACCAACTTTTGAGGGAAATATCTGGCTCTTTAGCTGCTAAATGCTCCACTCTGTTCACCAGCTAGTCACTAACTGTGTCTGTCTGCTATTTGGTGCTGATCAGGGAGTGTACAGTGGGTTTTTAGAGCTTTTATCTCTGAAGACAGCCTGCTGCGGCTGAAAACAACGCTATGAGAGCTGTGAGAGTGAACCAGAACAGTTAAGTTGTGGGCCAGACATCTAAACAATGAGCTTAAACTCATTATAAAGCTCCGTAAAGCCGAGGGAGCTGCAGATTCAGGTGATAATTCACTACGAGCGACCCCTTTCATATTGTCTTTTGATACATTGTTATTATAAAAATATCAATTATAGCCGCCTACTGCTTCGACCACTGCTGAATATATGGGAATTTACAGTAAAAACACATAGTTTGCGGTTATTCATACTTGGAATGCCAAGCAAAAGAAACAAAAGTACAGTGTGAAGCTTCACTTGTCCTGTCTGTTATATTTATCTGCAAAGCTGGGATACTAATAGGAGTCCAATGCCTAAATCTATCAATATAAAACAGGACAAAGGATCTATAGGTGCGGATGGATTCTCTGCAAAGTGAACAAAGATGAGAAGCTCACGACATAGGAAGTTACTATCTGAGCAAAGGGTACACAATCATTAATAGATTAGCAGCAATCACAGTGAGCAGTTACTCCACAGACCTGTACGCCTTACACTGAAGAAAATAAAGAGCAGCAGTGAGGGGAGTAATGCTCTCTCAGTACTGCACAGCACAGATGTATTCAAGACTACAATCTGAATTTTTATTCACTTCTAATTTTTATGCACTCTAATAAATCTGCCAGTGCCCCATTTGTATAATGGTAAAAAACTGTGTAGTGTAATTATAGGTGTCTAACAAGTTAATCAAGGTACAAGGAGTTCAACACACTGGGATTTTACTGAACATAGGGCTTCCTTTTAGTAAATCAAAGACTAAATGACAAGTTTAAACATACATTTTTTAATTTTATTTAGTTTAATGTTATTTTTCAGAGAATAATAGCCACCTCTCTGGCTTTTCCACATTTAGAGCTTAGTGACTGTCATGGAAAAATTCAACATTAGATGGATAAACCTTTCCTGTGCATGTGTACCGTGTTGTATTTGTGTTGTTGGGAGACACGGGTTACAGGGATTGGTCTTTTTGGGTAGAAATAAACCCTTTCTCTGTGTTGCCACTGGCATAAAAAGCAATGATATTGACTTAAATATGGGGAAATGAGAAGCTGCCATAATATGTTCTGTGTGCTTTGTTTCCAGCAGATAGGCAGAGAGCTTTGAAGTGTGGATTGGCACAGCAGGGTGCTAGCTTCTGTAACAGCAAGATGCTAAATGCAAAAGGATGAGAAGGACATGAGGTAGTCTATTACCAATACAGGGGCAAAGAGACAAAAAAGGCAAATCCAATGATAATGTACATCTGTTCCAGTGAATTTATGAGCTTTGAAATTTTTTTCATGTGGGATAAGTGGATCCTTTTTCTTACTGAATCTCAGAACTTCAAAGCAGATTTGCTTTGGATAATGCAAATGATCGGAATATGCCGGTTCCTGCCTACTCAAGAGCATGAAAAGAAAGAGGGTAAAGGGAGAATTAAAGCTAATTGGCAAGGCAGTCTTTTATGTGTGGAAATAAGGGCAAAAATAAAACACTTCAATTATTGTCAAGTTCATTCAATTAGGAAATATGCTGACAAAGTGCTAAAGTTCAGTGTGCCCGACCCAATAAAATGTCACTTTTCACTGTCGACATTTCCCTTGTTATATCTGATGAAATTATAATTAGCATGATTAAATCCACCCTATAATCACCAAGCTGGCACTGGAGAGAGGCTGCTTTGTTCAGCTCTGATGCTGTGGTGACCAGGGGCCTGGGGGTAGACGTTATTCATCTGTTGGTCCAATATTTTGGTGTTCATACACAGAGCTTGTGTCATTAATCCGATGCCCTCCAAATATGTGCAAAGCATCTTCATTTAAAAAGAAATCTATCTATAAACAAAGCAAAAGAACGGAGCAATAACAAGCGACCACCTCTATGGCTGAGAGCTGGAGTCAATATGAAAATGACTCAACATGCAGTGCAAGAAACAAACACCAAATTGAGTTTTTGCCTATTTTTTATGATCCCTCAAATTAATGACAGGAAACTGAACCAGAAAAGGGTCATTTGTGTCCAGGAGAGATTTTTCATCGAGCGGTGTCTTCACCAGCCATTTGTACCAGACGGCTGGGAAAAACAAAATCACATTTGTCATCTGGAGAAAGGAAAGGTCATTTTAGGAGAAAGCAAAATACTGGGAATAAAAAGACAAACACTTTTAAGTTGATTGCTTATAGATAGATTGGGCAAGTTATATCCAAATATGTATCCTGAAATCAAATACAATTTCTCATATACTCTATCTCCCATTGTTTTTAACAACTTGGCTGCACTTTTCATTAAAGGATATGTCTGGTGATTTTCTATATTTTTCTTATTGTCACCAAATCCCATGAAAAGACCAAAACCATCAAGGAATTGATCCTATTATTGTCTGTATACAGTATTGTCTGTATATCCAAAACCTGATCAGTCAGCCACACTGTTACACTAACTGACATGCCTGCTGCTCAAATGTGTATAAATCCTCTGCTAAAAGTAGTCCCCTCTGCTAAAAGTAGTGTTTGAGCTGAAAACTACAGTGCCCAGCTGTTTTAGGAAATAAGCCTCTTTTGTTTAAAGAACACCCTTTACCCCTTTAAACCTTTTTTTAAAATGATTTGCATCTGTAGTGTGAATAAATGTGCTTGGGCTGAGAACCACAGACAGGTGAGGGAAATAGGATAGCATTGAGAGAGACGGTTTGGTCTCTTATGGGATTTGTTCAGTATAAGAAAAATAGAGAATAACACCAGCCTTATCCTTCAAATACTCAGTAGTGGCTGAGTAAGAAGATGCCATTTGCCACAATAACATTTAAACTATTGCCAATGTTTAAGCATGCATTATTGCTATATGCTATATGAACCTTTAACCTGGGATAGTTAAAACTGTATTTTTGTATTTAAAACTTACACACTGAGGATATTGTTAATAATGTTCTTGACGATGTGATATGAATGTGGATATTGTTATATTAACAAGCAGCTAAATTCTTAATAGAAAGACATGGATATCAATTGATTCATGACATGAACTTTCCACGACTACAACTACTTAAACTGCAGCAGTGGCAATTTGCTTGAATCAGAAAATGTACCCAGTAAAGCCTGACGCAGTCACGTTTTTCATTTGCATCCATTAATTCACACATCAATATGATACCCTGCATACAGGGACATGCTGACCCATTTTCTTATAAATAGTTAGAGTCAACAGTAATGGATGTTTGCCTTTGCCTAGCCATATTACATACACTTTAAACGTGAAACTTAATGGCAGTCCCCTTCAACATTGTAAGATATGACACTCACCGTTGGAAATGTAATGGTGAAAACACAAACCCCCACTAATATAAAAGGTAGTAGACTGTCTTTTCACCAGTTGTTCATTCACTTCATTTTGAAAAGAGCACAGTTCAACTTTTCCAAATAACAAATCTGTTGTCTGGACTTCTAGAGACTGACTCCAGACTTCTAGAGATAGCAAATGAATAAAACAAGGCTCCAGAAAGTTGCATTGGTTTTTAGTAGATCATTGGAGCTCTTTCTTTTTGCAACATCAAAGGCAGCCGCAGCTCTTTGATGTGGCAGCATGCTGTTTAAGGTACAGAGTGAATGGAGAGATGTCAAGCTGCAAGGTGCCTCTGTAGTTTACGTTGAGTGCTGCAGAGAGCTGCAGATGAAAGGAGCAAACAGAGTTTGATAATGAATGTCCAACAAGTAGGACCCATCTCAGACAGCGCACACTCAGCGGGGTGCCTGCGCTAACCTTGAGCGCAGCACCCCAAACTTAGGGCAGACGCTGGAGACCAGACTCCTTCAACTCTGGAAAAAAGGGGGGCTCTCAGATGTGAGCTTTAATCTTCCTGTCAATTAAATCCCGATTGACACACACACACCCACACACACATGGTCATGCACATGAGTTGCCCTGAAAGCGATGCCATCCACTTCCTCTGTTGAATACCTCTCTTTCTGGCTCGGGGAGACCTTTTCTAATTATACACTAATCCTTCCAATGTACGAGTCAATGAGGCCTGAACGTCTGCATTGCTAGTATTGCTGTACATAGTGATCCTCTATCCTCTCATCAAATGAGGTAATAATCTGCCTTTATTTGTCACCCCTCTGTCTCAGAGGAATATGAGATTACAGGTTGTTAATGTATAACTCACAGCTTTTTTGCTTGACACCGCTGATAAAGTGGTTGTCATTGTTCTTTGCAATTATTATGTACTGGTAGTAAACATTAAGCTCTCAATGCTTGTATAAAGAGCTATGTAAATAAATGCACTGGACAGAGTAATTTTTGTTGCATAATTTATTATGGGACTGGGGATCCTTACTGTTGTTTGCTTAGTGTAAGCTGTCTATGAATGTTTTATAAATATCTACCCATTGCAAATGACTATGTATCATAGAATCTCTGCCTTTAGAGTAAACACTGTATCAATCCCCATCTTAACTCATTGACATACATCTCTGATATCCAAATGTGTTACTATTTTGTTTTGTTTGTTTAGTTTTGTTCTGGGCATATGAGAACTGATCTCTGAAAGCAACAAAAAACAACATTTTAGCTTAAATAATGAATATGAAATTCCTAGGTACCTGACATTTACTGTACGTGCATCTTTCTTCTAATTAAGAAAAACATTTAAATATCTTTATCTCACCGTCCCAACACTTTCCGGGCAAACACTAAGAGGGAAATTCATACTGAAAAGACTGTGGATTTTGTGGACAGCAACCAATAACTTTCAACGTACATTTGTATTTGCATATCAATGTTATTATGGCATTGCTCTTTGTGTGGTAGAGTTGTGCATTACTTTACAGTTTACAATATCAAAAAATAAAGAATTATTTCTGAACATGTGGATAATTGGTTCTGTATAACAACTTGCATGTAGATTTACTTCAGAATTCATAGAAGATGAGACATGCTGATTTTCTTCTGGGAGTTCTGTGTCTCTGGCAAACCAATCAGTACAAATACAGTTCCTCAGTGCACCTGGCCTAACACTGAGCTCACCACATGTGCTTTTGATATCTGCAACAGAAAGAATGCACAGCAATGAAATGACTGGAGCCAAAGTATTCCATCTCTGCTATGAGAGAGGGGTGGATCCAGCACTGAGCCGCACTGTTATTCATTGACATACAGTTTAAAACTGACTCGGGCGGACAAGGTTATTTAGTGGCGGGCAGCAGTTTCAGTGGAGTACACAGAGCTGAACTGACTCCAAATCGAGTTAAGACTTAACTTTCATGCCCAATAAACTGCAAGCTGAGGAGTAGATCCTCCAGGCCAAGTTTAAGTCAACCTATCTGTGTGTCTGTGGTGGAAAAATTAGTGCTATCTCTTATCACAATCTTCTGTAAAGTGATTTGGAGGAAAATAAAGACCCAGAATAATTCTTCCAAAAGCTGAGAACAGACCAAAAACAACAGAGGTATAATTCCTATTAACAAATCAGAATGATCACGCACTGCAGCCTCTAAACCTTGCTCCAAAAACAATGGTACCTGTGATGTACCCATCTTATCCAAACTAATTTTCTTAGTTCCCAGATAGCTGACTCTTTCAGGTTCACAGCAAAATGAAAGACATACACGAGCAGAAAAAAAAAGTTAGACTTTATCCAATACTTATTTGTTAGTAGTCCAGTAGTAGTAGTAGTAGTAGTAGTTGGCCACATATGTAGACAAAGCGTGTGTTTCTTGGCTAGTCTAGGCTTACCGGGTCCTTCTTTGTTAATAATGAAGAAGGTTACATAGTCCAAATGGATGAAATTGGAGCCACATATGTTCTTTGCTTTGACACGAGGTGTTAAAAATTCTGTTGCAACAGAGGACAGAAATACTCAGAGATGTCTTTTGGGATTATATCTGTATTTTTTTATTGACAATTTCTTACCTTCTTTCTTATCCATCCAAACTTGTCTGGACCCCCTGCTGTGATTTGGATGACAGAACTTCACATTAGAGCTTCATGTAGGATGCCTGACAGAGAACACTCTGCATTACACTCCCCTTGGTGGAGTTGCCGGTTTCTTAGACAAGAAGAAGAAGAATGAAAAAAAAAACGACAAAAAGAAACTCACTTTAGAAAGTTTTATTCCAGTCTGTCTTTGATTACTCCTGCTTTTGTGTGTTTGAGGATTTTCCCCCACAGGGCACAGTGAAGAAACACCGTAAACTAATCATGGTACTCAGGAGGGGGCTATAATAATAATAATGACAAATCATCTGACTGGCCTTCCAAAAAGTAATTCTTGCACTTTTTTTTTTAACATCTTGGCATCAAAGAATGAAGGGGAGTAAGAGGCAATCACAATATGAGCAATGTGTTTCACATGCACTTTTTGATATTGACATCATATACACAGCACACTGGCCAGGCTGCAGGTTCCCAGTGGGTATCATTTTATTACTATTATAAGACTGTCGAATTATTACCATAATAAGATTATCACATTGTATGTTTATTTCCAACAAATCCTTCAAGACCCACTCATAACAGCTTGTAATCATCTAAGGAGTTCCAATTAAACCTCTGAAAATGAACTGAACATTGTGCACAAAGAGAGGGTTGGGGGTTGCGGGTAGGATGACGGGCAGAGGTCAGCCTCTGAGACATAAAAAGGAATAAAGAAATCTGAGAAAAAAAGGAATTAAGAAATGTGACAAAAAGGGGAATGAAGAAATGTGTCAAAAGAGAAGAACAGAAGAAGTCCCACCCGCTTGAACAAAGCAGGGTGGTTTATTTATGCAATAGTTCCATCAAGTGGTTACACAACCAAATTGCAACCAGTAAGGAACTACCAACTTGAACCTGAAACTTCCAACTTTAGTATATTTCTGGTGTCTTTTCTTGTAAATATGCCAAATTAACCATTTCTATTTAATAGTACCAGAGCTTCTGCTTTTTAAAAACTATAATTCCTCCTCCTCTAAGGTATTCCTAACACATCCTATCACATCTCAGTGAACAGTGGGCACTGGAGTGTGGCTAACTATATTTAAATATCAAGCAACCAGCTGTGAAACATCGCTTTTATTTTATTTTAAAAAATAAGGGAAGTGAATTAACTGTTGCATTGTGGTGTGTGTATACATGTATTGCAGTGTGTCACAGGTCAGTCTAGTTGTTTGAGTTTTGTTGAAGGTTTGGTTTCCATCCTACGGGAGGGGTTTAGAAGCAGAGAAAGTTTCACTTTCAGCTTTGGAATGAGGAAGAAGCAAGTCCAAAGTAGTGCAGCGTCTCTGCCCAAATGACAAATGGAGGGAAGAAAGCTCTCTGTTGTGGAGACTCTAATGTGAGTGATAATCTTACAATGGCGTTACTGTGCGTTGCATGCCTTTGCAATTTAAGTCCTTTTGATTGATCTTGTGTGTTTGTACACGTGTTAAATGAGTGTGTAGCGTTTACATACTCAAAAATGGTCAGTGTGTGTGAATCAGCAACAAAAAAGCTATGGTGCTAGTGAGGATACTTATCCCACGGTATCTGATGAAAATGTACAAAATGAGACTGTAGCTTGTGGTGCCTAGAAGTTTCATGATGACATGTGGGTGTTTGCTGTGCCAGGTTGTGATACTGGAAGCAGCATAAGTACACGCTGGATGTCCCTGAGTATGGACGCTGACATGCAAAAAGCATGTTTGTCCAGGAGCTTGTGCTGAAACAACGGACAGAGATACTGCATGCATTGTGCAGCAGCGGGTCAGCTGAACATCTGGAGCGGGTTCTCGACATACTGCTGGCGCAGGGAGAGCTCATATGGGAGGACTACCAGAACATACAGGTACCGGGTAGGGCACTGTACACCAACGCCAGACAGTTGCTCGACCTGGTTTATACAAAGGGTGTGGATACCTGTGGGCTCTTCCTTACTGCTGTCAAACGGGTCCTGCCTGAAGAGCAGAGAGCTGACCTTTCATTTTCAGGGTGTTCAAATCTAGAAGAAAAAGAAGAATACCAGAGCACATCTATTCAGACTCTTGTGACTCAAAGACCAAGCCTGGTCAGCAAGCTACAAGGCTGCATTGATGGTGCTCTAAAAGCTCTTGTTGTATCAGGAAACTTCACCTCAGCAGACTGTGATGAAGTGCGACTACCTATACACACCCCCTCTCAGCAGGTACTGTAATTCTGTAATTGGCCCAAGTTTTATACACCTTATTAAATTGTGGCTTGACAACTTCCTGTTATTGTTTACTTATTCAATTGTCTTGGGAAGATTTTTCATTTCTTATTATTGGAAACTTGGGATGTTATACAGGAACTGAAGCTATTTCTGGTTTTATGTTAATATTGCTCAGAATAGGTAACAAAATCCACCTACCAGCACTTCTAAAGGTCACTACTCTTTTCCAGAAAATTACTGCAACTGGCCTGGAAATAGTCCACCACATAACCCCCATAACACCACAGTGTGTCTTTTTTTACACTTCAGAATTTGCATGTATTCAACACACATGATATAACATGTTAATTAGTGAACTTTAGAGCTGCTGGTAGGTGGATTTTTCTATCTTTGAACAGGCTAGGTGTTTCTCCCTGTTTCCAGTCTTCGTGCTAAGCTAAGCTAACCATCTGCTGGTGCTAGCATCATACTTACAGACATAAAAGTGGTATCAATCTTCTCATCTAACGCTTGGCAAGAAAACGAATAATTGCATTTCCCAAAATGTTCAATCAGGCAAGGCGTTTGCTCGACCATGTCAGATCAAAAGGAGAATCAGCGGCGAAGGTTGTACTGCAGTACATTCAGCAAGAACAAGAATCTGGATCCCCACTGAACCAGGAGAAACTGACTCCTCCCAAAGGTATGTTGTCATTATTATAATCATGCTGAAAACTTTTACAGTAGAAGAAACTGTAACAGGAGATTCTGTGTGCAAGCTAAACCTATAGCAGATGCACGTCCTTGTTTAAACTTGTGGGTGACCTGTTTGAAATATACAAAGAAGAAGAAAGAAGAACTTGGTTGAAGATTGACTCATTCAAAAATGTGAAAAGACCAGATGTCAGCACACCACATTTCAAATATACAGTATAATTTTGTAGTACTATGTATTTATTTTAGTTGATCTATTATGTGTATGCTTTCTGTCACAGAGTTCTTTAAGTATCAGAAGAAGCTCAGCAGTTCTGTGTCTGCCCAGTCCTGCTTTCTCAGTACTTATGGAGGGACCAGCCACATGTCTCTGGATGACATCTACACTGAAGGCCAGCTGGAACTAGCTCATGACACTGTTGATATCCATGGACCTTTGGGCCCGGAGGACATAGTTGGTAAGGCGGGTACGGTGAACGAGGAGGCCGACACTGTGCTAGTGTCTGGGGAGGCAGGCAGTGGGAAGAGCACCTTACTCCAGAGGCTGCACTTGCTTTGGGCTCGGGGGGCAACCCTCCAGGACTTTGTCCTTCTGTTTCCATTCAGCTGTCGCAGGTTGAACTCCGAGCACAGGGAACTGTCTGTCCAAGAATTGCTGTTTCAGCACTGCTGCTGGCCAGACCGGGAGCAGGAGGAGATTTTCCAGTTCATCCTGGACCACCCACATCTCATCCTCTTCACTTTCGATGGCCTGGATGAGCTCAAGCAGAGTTTTTCAGATGAGCACAGGCTCTGCTGCCCCACCCAGCGTGCACCTGTTCACATACTATTGTTCAACTTAATCCAGGGTTCCCTAATGAAGGGAGTGCGGAAAGTGGTAACTAGTCGCCCAGAGTCAGTGGGCCCTGTGTTGAAGAAACACCTTCGCAAAGAGGTCTTCCTGAAAGGCTTTTCCCCAAGTGGGATTGACTGTTTTGTGAGGAAGCATCACAGTGACCCCACTGTGGCTGCTAAAGTTTTGGAGTCTCTACAGACAAACACTGCTTTACTTGGACTGTGTCATAGTCCAGTCCTCTGCTGGATTGTCTCACAGTGCCATAAGGAGTTGCTAGGCTGTGGAGATGGCAGCCCACAAACAATCACTGACGTTTACCTGATGATCTTACAGCACTTTTTTCAGCACCAAAGCTCCCCGAATAGCACCGTGGGATTAGGTTGGCTTCGGGAGCACCTAGAAACAGTCTTGCATCTAGGGCAGCTTGCCCTTGAGGGGATAGGAACCACCTGTTACATCTTTTCAGGTACAGACCTGGAGACATGTGGTGTAACTGAAAAGGATATCTGCATGGGTTTTCTCATACAAAGCAAAGATATGTCCACCACCCACAATAAACGCTATGAATTCCTTCATGTGACTATGCAATGTTTCTTTGCTGCTCTGTACATTGTTTTGTCAAATAACACTGACCGTTCAACTATCCCGAAGCTCTTTGAGCCAAAGGACATGAGGGAGACAGGTCTGAGCAGCACGTGCTTCAGGGCCTGCTTGCCTTCCACTAACCAACAAGAGCGTGTTTTAGAGGGGGAAGCAACAGCAGCTGAAACACCAAATCTGCAAATCACAGCCACCTTTGTGTCTGGCCTACTGTCCCAGCGACATCGAAGCCTTTTGCTCCACTGCTGCACCAGTGCTGTGATGGAGAAGAGGGTCAGACAGGTGGTGAGATGCCTGTCCAAAGGCATGCAGAAACACTTTAAGTCAATCCCTCAACCTGTAGAGGGGGAGAAGAAGAGCATGCATGCAATGCCAGGCTTCGTCTGGCTTATCAAATGCATCTATGAGATGCAGGAGAGCAGGATTGCTAAAGATGCCATGAGTAAGCTGGAGGTGGACCACTTGAAACTGACCTACTGTAACATTGGTCCTGTAGAGTGCACTGCACTAGCCTATGTGCTCCAGCATTTGAGGAATCCTGTAGGTCTCCAGCTGGACAACAACTCTGTAGGCGATGTTGGAGTGGAGCAGCTTCTTCCCTGCATGCACATGTGTAATTCTCTGTAGTGAGTATGAAAATGTTAAATTTTTTCTCACATCTTTTCATTATAGTGAACAAAGCTTCTACAATAGCATTTACTATAAGCCAGAATAATATATGTTTTGCTTAAGTGTCTCATATTTTTCCTTTATCAGCCTCAGGAATAATAACATTACAGATGAAGGGATCCGCAAACTGATTGCTAAAGGTATCCAGTGTGACAACTTCCAGAAAATTGCGTAAGTATCTTCAAGATAATTACCAACACTATCATGAAGTTACAAATGACAGTTGATGAATTACCTTTCATAATCCTTTTGCTTCTCTCTAGGCTCTTCAACAACAAGCTAACTGATGCATGCACACAGCACTTTTCTCACCTTCTGAAGACCAAACAGGATTTCCTTTCTATAAGGTCAGCACATACGGTAACGTCAGAACTCAGATGTGACACTAAGATGGAATTATAATAATACACACACAGTATGTGTAGTGTAAAAGGAATAGCAAATGAACTTGTCTATTTTCTTTCAGGCTAGGCAACAATAATATAACAGCAGAAGGAGCAAAGCAGCTGGCAGAGGGACTGAAATTCAATCATTCACTGCAGCATTTAGGGTATATGTCTTCTAGCAAAATTCCATGCATCTTATTGGTGGTGCATTTTCATTTACTAATCTTTCTTTGTATTCCCAGGCTTTGGGGCAATAAGATAGGTGATGCAGGAGCAGAGGCCCTTGCCAGAGCCCTTGAGAGCAGCAAATCTCTGGTGTGGCTTAGGTAATATTTGTTTTAAAGTTGGCACATGTTACATAGACTTAAGACAGTGTGGAAAATGTATTACAAATATGAAAGTATTAAAACATGTCCCACTTATAATGACCACAATTGTATGTATATATCAGTTGTACAATATGTTTCTGTAAGTTGCTAAATATACATCTATGCACCTTTTGGTTGTTAGCAACACGTTTTCCAGCAGCTGTAGAGTACTTGAACATAATTCTAATTTTATGTAATGGCAGCCTGGTAGGCAATGGTGTTGGGAGTGCAGGAGCTTGTGCCCTCGCCAACATCATCAAGAACAGTACGTCACTGGAAGAGCTTTGGTGAGTGTTGGAGACAAGTTATACTTGTATTGAGAATGCACACGTCATTTTTTATTAACCAAATGCCTGATGTGACATTTGCACAGTCACTGTACGGTATTGCTTAAATTGCTCCACCCTCTTGTTTCCTGTAAAAGGTTGACAGATAATTGCATAACCAGAACAGGGGTGGAATGTCTGATTCAAGCCCTAGAACACAACACTCATGTGAAATCAATATGGTATGTGATACACACTGAGCCATACACTCATTGCTTATGTGCTTAGTGTATGTGCTTGGTGGTTGTTTACATCCTGAATTTGGGGCAATGCATGGTCATACTGCAAGTTTCAGTGCCAAGAAAAACTGTTGTTGTTGACACTGCATCCTATTTTAGCTAAACTAGAATGTTAGTTTGGCTTTAAACTTTATTTCCATTTGCAAACTGGCTGTGCATTGTCATTGATTGATTTTGTGTTTTCCTATTACACTGCAGGTTGAAAAAAAATGACCTCAGTTTGGAGGACATAGAGGAGCTGACACAACGTGAAACAAGACTGAGCTTCTGAATTTGTATTAAGTTGGCTAAGGACTGTGTATTACTTGACCTGTTTCTATTTATTATAGAAAATATTTAATATTAAAATGTGAAATGTGTTCAAATGTGTAAAAGTGTCTAAAGTGTATCTTGGTTTCTGCTTAGTTGATCAGAATACCACTTTTCAGGGTTTATCCCAATACACGCAATATATCCTCCTTTATCTTAGGTTCCTTTTGTGGTGTAGGTGGTGATAAGATCACATAACACCATACCACTATTACTACTACTATTACTAATAATAATAATGCTACAGTTCCTACAAATACAAGAAGTTTGTTTCTACTAAAAATAAGTTGCTAGTAGTCAGAGATGGAAAGTAACTACACAAATTCACTCAAGTTACTTGAGTACAGTTTTGAGGTACTTTTACGTTTCTTAAGTATTTCAGTTTTTATGACGGAAATTTATTTTTGATTTATTTGACAGCTATAGTTACCAGTTTCAGATTAAAATGTTCATCCAAAAATGACACAACAGTAAAGCTGTGGTACATAGCTCTACCTGAACCAGCTGCAACATTGCTTCATACTTATGAATGCATCATTAATAACAATCCAAAAGTACTTTTGATTCTAAATACATGTTGCTGATTTTTTTTTTTAAGTAACATTTTGAGTGCTTACCTGTTATCAAGTATTTTTTTTAAATAATTTAGTATTGTATTTTAGCCATTTTAAGTGAAGCTACACTTCAACCTAACTACGTGTTCTGCCATTCATGGGAAAACCCCACAGAGTGGGACTTGGTTACAAACACAATGAACAGCCAATCAGCGCTTGAGAATGAAGCAAATGACCAATGCCTGTCAGGGAGTTCAATGACGTCACACATTATGTTTCGTGAGGTCGTCTGCTGTAAATAATATATCTAATAGCTGTAGCGTACACTGTATTATTTCACGTATTTCCCATGGAGATCAGATTTATCTAAATGCTGATAGCATACTGTAGAGGGTGGCAGTCCTCTGCCAGCCTGCTTGCTGTCGGTCAGCTCGCTAGGCTAACTTTAGCGTGATACTTAGCTTGTTAGAACGCTAGCATTATCTAGCCATTTAGCTAATCAGAGGTTATTACGGGAGCAATCTAGCTTCTTTCCAGAGGCCCGTATCTAATTGAGATGGACATTTGAAATGACAGTCATCTGTAGCTTCTAACTGAACTGACGCGTATCAAAGGTAAGGTGTCCATATCGTTAGCACTGAGCATAAATGACAAAGTGGTGCATTTTAGCTGACGGTAAGTTAGCTACTTCCCTCCCTTAAAGGGCCTTTGACTGGCAGCTTTTGCCTGGTGATGACACACTGCTGCTCTGGCTGTCACGGAAAATGTTCTTGAAAACGAGTCATGATATTGCTGTCAGTGACGCCACACTGGAATAAACAAAACTTTGTGTTTGTCACGTTAAAAAAACACGCTAAATAAATGTCAGATCTGGTAAGCGCTAGCCCATGTCAGCTTGAAATTACTTTCAATTTTCTACCTGTGTTGTTACTTAGCCCTGTACGGTGTTAGCGATAACAATATAGTGTTAATATTAATTTCTTGTTACGGTGATGTAACACCATTTATTGAAGACAACAATTTAATAACCACGTTAATATTGTAAACCAGCCTCTACTGGCATGCTTGAAAAAAATGACGGATGTAGTGTGGTTGATCTGAGGTGTCATTAGGGGAAATCCAGTTGTCTGGTATCTTGAGTCTTGCCCTGGGTGAAGGAATAAGTCGACAGTCTGCTCACCGTCTATTTTTAGAATATTCAAATCAGTAGATATGAGTAATGTCACACAAGGTCCTGCTAAAACAGGGGTAGTACTGCACAGGAATGACTGGGCAGTAGAGAGGGAGAATACACAGCCGAGACCATCATGAGCTAATCGATTTCTCACAACGAACCACACCCGAGCAAACTGGACCAGAGGTCTGTTGATTAAAGATCAGTAATCAGCTGATCTAAAGTTACCTTGCAGCTTTCAATTTATGTGTCTATTATTTTTTTTCACCTTGATGCAATGAAGACTATTTTACCAAATGTTCGATTGTAGGCTCATCAGCCATCCACTTTATGCTGAAGTCTGAAGTCTGCTTTTAGACAAAAAAATAAACATACTGTATTGTGCTCATTACTTGGTTTCAATCTGTGCTTTGGAGTGAGATATGGAGTGGGACTAACAGAAATTCAGTTTGTGTATTTTAATTGATCAAATAAAATTAAAACAATTTTCACTCATAATTTCATTTGTATGTGTCTTATTGTCCTTGAATACATTTTTTATTAAAGGTGGTCATTTGTTACTTGTTCCTACAGACCACAGGTCAAGCTTGCCTTGATGTTGGACCTCCTGCCTAGCATGCAGCCATGAGCTCTGCCCTGTGGAGCCACGAGAAGCCCAGTGGGGGCTTCAGGGAGGACTGGCGCTTCTACATGGTCGTAAAGGAGTCTACGGTGGAGAAGCCTCCCCAGAAGACCCTGAGGATCCCTCGTGGCAGTCTCGGTCAGGCTTGCCAGGAGCGCAACAGCCTTGGGCGAACACTGCCCCCATGCAAGGGCAAGAAAAGTCTCCGCATCCTGGACCAGACCAATGTGGTGCTGAGCCTGGATGAGCGGGACGTCCTGGAGCTGGATGAGAAGCTGGCTGAGCTGCTGTTCCCCATTACCAACTGTGAGGAGCGATATGCCCTGCTCTGCAACAAGTCACGGCTAGACCGCATCCGTGATATCGACTGTGGTTCGAAGGTGCGTGTCCAGCTGCGCTCAGGGGATGAACCTCTGCCTGGTGTGGTTCGCTTCAAGGGCTCACTGCTCCCTGACAGAGCCCTCTCTGGAATCTGGTTTGGAGTGGAGCTGCTGGTGAGAACTCGTGTCTTTTGTTCCTTTTTTTGGAGAGGGTGATGTGGTTATTTTGTTTTTCCTCTGTGATCATTGTGCATTAGAGCTCCACTACAGCAGAATTCATAATTTCAGTGTTAGAGACATGGCATGTTGTCCTTGCTGTTCGTCTTTGAACCTGTTCAAACACAAATTGCATCTGTGTCGGTGTGGCCTGTGCAAGTAACTTTCAGTCTTATCCAAAACAAAAGAGGCAGCCAGGAACTGGTTCTTGAGAGTATTTTGAAACCAGGTGATTATGTTTGACCCGAGTAACACACCCATAGGCCACCCAATAAGAACACACACTCCTTGCTGTCTTTATGTATTAGGAACAGAAGCACAACCATTTTCACTTCATTAGTGAAAGTGCTCATTGCGATTGCAGTGCAGTGTTTGTACTCATGTTCCTAATAAATAAGCTGGAAAGAAGTATGAGCGTGATTTTGTGGTCAACACCATTCATTTGCTGGAGTGTGAGTCTGCTATTTTAAACTCAATGAACTTTAGTGCCTACATACGTAACAGAGAGGAAAAGATGCAATGCGTAGATAGATTTATTCATCCAAGTGTCAAGTTTTTGCTGACTATTTAGAGCTATTTTGGTGACTGTTTAGTACAGAGCACAAAGCGGTGCTGTCAAGGCAGAATGAAAAACAAAATCTTCCCATCTGTGTGACATTTGCTATGAGAATATCACAATCTTGGCACCTTGTGCATCATATATGTTTTGACTTGTGGAAAACGCAGGATTACATGAAGTACATGTTGGACTTTCAGACTTAGTTGTTTCAAAAGTACTTGGGTTATATTCCACAAATTTAAAGTTCATGGTCAATGTCTGCTTTTTCTTAAACTTTAAAGATAGAGACTGGCTACAATGTTGTTTTAGAGTGTTTCGCCTGACATGAGGGTGAGCAGATAGTGACAACTTTCTCTTAACTTTTGTGTCAGCTATTAATCTCAACACTAAATCTCATTATTTGATGTCATGCCATTCATTCTGCACTGTGTGTACAGTTATAGTACAGTAAGTAACAAAATACAAAGGATTGCTTTTTGCAGCACAATGTTGTTTTTATTCTGGTCCTGCTGTAGTCTTCTTGAGTGGGCCGATGGAGCTCAGGCATGCAGACTGCAGCTCAATATAGAGGCCTCAGAGTTTGCACATATGCTTCAGATAACTCAGATTCCATGCCCTTTACCAAAGAGAGATTGTTCCTTTTGCTAAAATATGATAGCAATAATAGTATTTTGGCACTTTTTCATATATGAAGTCTGTGTGTGAGAAAAGAAGCACAATATGTTGAGAGAGTCCAGTATCTGTACCAGAAGTTTTTGAATGCATTTATCATCGCAGTAAGTCATAGTCTTGCTGCAGCAATCGATCATATGCTCTCACAGCTCTATGATGTTGACTTCCCTTCACTGAAGAATGCTGAGCAAGCAGCCTTGCTACCTGCCCTACTTGCTATGACAATAAGTTGCCCGTCCCTCTTGCTCTTGTTCTGTCTCTGCACTTCTCTCATCATCTCTTTGCTTCCGTCCCCCAGGAGGAGGGCCGGGGCCAGGGCTTCACGGAGGGCTCCTACCAGGGCCGCCAACTTTTCCGCTGCGAGGACGAGTGCGGTGTGTTCGTGGCCCTGGACAAGCTTGAACTCTGGGAGGATGATGATGACGAAGCCTTGGGCGAGCTGGAGGTAGACCACGTCAATCTGGAGGAAGAGGACCAGGCTTTCCCTCCACTGGAGATCAACTCCAGGGTCTTGGTGCAGACCAGGGACGGACCAGAGAGAGGCACCATCATTTTTTGTGACCTGCTGCCGGGCAATGTGAGCCTGGGCTACTATGTGGGAGTTGACATGGTAAGTAAGGCTCTCTCTAAACAAGTAGAGTTATTGTACCCACAACTGTACGTCTAGGGTTAGTTAGGGTGCTGAAATTATTACTTGATTACTTAATTATTTACATTTTTCAAACAAAAATCCAACGATTGCTGCTCCCAGCTTCTCAAATGTGAGGATTTGCTGCCTTTTCTGATTCATAAAATCATAACTTGAACACCATTTACAGATTTTGAACTGTTGGTCGGACAAAACTATCAAATTGATCACCTTGGGTTCTGGGAAATTTCTGATGGACAATTTTCTGATATTATACGTAGTAAACAATTAATCAGTCTTTTGAAAAAAATAATCAACAGGTTAATTGACAAATGTGCAAAATCTAGGACTCTTGCTGTCAGTCAGTTAGCAGAAAATGAAGATCTAAGGAATTTTTCTCCATGACTTTATGACTTGTTTCCCTCTAAGGAAAAGTTCAACATTTTGGGATACACGCTTATTTCCTGCCGAGATGTTAGATGAAAAGATTGATGCCACTTTCATGCTAAAATATGAAGCTACAGCCAGTAGCCGGCTAACCTAGCTTAGCTCAAAGACTGGAAACGGGGAAACAACAGCTGGGCTGTTATGTGTCTGACTATTTCTTGGTAGGTATCAGGAACTTTCTGGAGTCTCCGCTGCTTGCCTTGAAACTGGTCCAGACTGAGAAATAGTCCGGCACATAAACCCTTGTAAAACGGCAATTTGACGTTTTTACACTTCGGTTTTTGTACAGATTAAATTAGCGAGATACAACAGATTAATTAGTGAGCTTCACAGGCAAGAAAGTGAAAATTGTTTTCCCAAAATGTCGAACTTTTAAATACAGTTCAGTATTGATTCCTGGCATTCAAGGCACGTCTTTCAACAAATTATTTTACACATTAAAGTTAAAATATCTAACTTCTAATATCTAATAATGTTTATATCATGTGCACGGTCCAGACCTGCACATTTACTGTTGGACTAAGACTACGTCCACAATAAGCTGGTTCAATTTTTAAACATATTTTATCTCCGTTTCAGCCCTCCGTCCAGACTGAAACTGAGCTTTTACAAAACAGCTTCCAGAGTGTATAAATCTTAAAATGCTGGTGTGTTCAGGGTAAACTGAGCTTTTGCAAAACACTAATGCATGCCCGCACAGTGAGGCTTCAGGGCTTTGTAGCAGTCAAACTTAAGAAGACAACTTTCTGTCGTCTCTAACTTTTTCTCTGTTCACACTGTGTTGTTTGCCAACTGAAAAGAGGACAAAGAAGAAGAGACTTAGCCGTTTCACTGCGGCGACACAGAGGTCTCTACAAAACCACCTGGAAGCGCTAATGTGGACACAACTCGTTTTCACACGAAAATGACGTTTAAAAATTTAAACGGCTTCAGAGTCATTGCTTTAGGTAACAATTCACTAACTGACAATGCATATAAAGTGTGTTCAAACCAGAGCTGTCACACAGGAAGAGAAACTTATTCCTATATTGTAGAATCTACATCATCCAATGTTTTTTTTTTTGTGTTTAATTTCATCAGATGTGTTACCTGGTCAGTGTGACATTTACATTCAGCTAGATGACTTTCAATTATGACTAAGGATGCTCTGCCGTCTTTGTTATAGTTCGATCATCAGTAGAAATTATCAGAGTTAATATGTCAGGTTTTCAGTCATGACTTGCTCGTGTTTTTGTTCTTCTTGTTTTATGACAAATCCTCTGTATGTTGAGGGAACATGTCTTGTTGCCTGGAATCATAGTAGCTGGTATCTATGACTACTGTTGTCAGGCGGGAATGGTATTGTAGTCATAGAGAGATTGAAACACATAACTGAGGCATTTGACTGCTGATCTCCAGCAGCAGCACCAGCAGCAGCAGCAGCAGCAGCCCACTCAGTGCATCTGAGCCACCCACACAAAGGCAAGGCAGTCACGCGGGGAGTGAGGTAAAGACTTAGTGCTGTATGACCCAACAGCGTGGCATGAGGCCAGCAGGCAGCTGAAGAGAGCCCACTGCTCTGCCTCACTCTGCGCCCAGCCTCACCCTGCCTTCTCTAGCTAGTGGCACTGGCCTCACGCTTATCTTAGATTATCCCGCCGGTGCAGAGTCCTGGATTCCAAACTAAAGAAGAAGAATAGTGTGGTTGTGCTTGCAGAGAAAGTAGAGCTCGCAGGTGGAAGGATTTGAGGTGGAAGATCTTTTGTTTGGGTGGAGATGAGCAGTTTGGATCATCACAATACAGAGGATCAAGCTTAAGCATAATTTTTAGAGCGATAAGACAATAGACCTTATTAAACACCAAGAGGAGGAGAAGCACGTGTGGCACATGTGTGCTTGATCAGTTTTACAGAGATGAAGAGCTCCTGGGAGGGCTACAAGGTTCTCATGTCTCCAACTCTTTCAGGACAATCCTATAGGGGACTGGGATGGCGTGTTTGATGGCAAGTTGCTGTGTAATTTTGCCAGTTTGGAGCACACTCGACTCGTCCCCATCTGTGACGTAATGCCAGGTAAGTCACGTAGTAATTGTGTTTTTGCAAAAACATTCAGCTGTCCCTCTCGCGGACCAGCTCTGAGCTCCTTCTGAGCGCTGTGAGTTTGTGTTTTGCCTGCAGCAGGGAACAGAGAGCCTTTTGTGTTGATGGCTGACTTGTTTTTGAAAGTCAAGTGAGATACCCAGGCTCTTTGTTCTCCACATTGGCATATTGATTTGTTTACGTGTGCTACTGCCTCCATTCTGACTATTTGAACTTGAAATCTCGAGGATTCTTTAGCTAATTTGTCATTTCTCTTTGAAACCCATTTTTTTTGCACTCTCTAGACAGGCCACATGAAGTACATGTAAAATTTACCACCCAAACAAGATTAGTTATTCATTGGTTCCTAATATTGTCATGCTTGTGATACTAGACAGTTAAACTTGTTCTTTGTGACCGTCAGCCTGTGTGCAAAGTGAGAGGCAAGAACACTTACAGTTAAAGTAATCCTTAATGTGCAGTTAAATACAATAATTTTAGCCTGGAACCTTTCTTAAAGATCCCCTCCAGACATGTATTAAAACATATATACAAATAGTCTTCTTGGAACAATAATGTGTGTCTGGTATGTTTTTTTTCCACAAAAAAGAGTATAATTTCCACATTAAAATCCTTAAAAAAGCATCTACTCCTTTCTAGCTCATTAAAAATTCCAGAATCTGTGTATATGCAAATCTTGTTAATTTCTAATTTTTAGTTGTCTTGCTGGACACAAGATATCTCCTACTTCACTGTAAAGTCCATTCTCCGTGTATGAGCACTGGTGGCTTCAAGTTTCCACATCACACTTGTAGAAGTTGAATATTGGACCATGATTGGCTTCCAAACTGTTTGTGATGTCACAAATCATGCTCACGGGCCTGCCCCTTAAAATCAGAAAATTTAATGAACACATAGAAACTTTCCACTTTCAGCAGATGAATGTGAAAACATCCTTCTAGTGTCAAACTCTCCACAGACATCATTCTGTACAGTGACGCTCAAACATTCAACTGTAGGAACAAGAAGAAAAACTTATTTTTTGAGTGTAGGGGAACTTTAAGCAACTCACAATCTGTTGTTATTGAATAAATGTTGTAGGTTATTACTGCTCTGGCTTTAGCACAACACACCACTCCACATGGCAGATTACTTTAGCTAAAGTGTCTTACATGAAATTAAGTTTATAGCTAAAATAGAATCCTGAGACTTCCTATTGGATATTTAAATGTGATCATCAAATACATTGACAACAAGTGACAAATTGAAAACCATAAAGGAAAATGTTAGAGGGTCAATGTGAATTTACATACATTGCAAGTGGGCTGTGGAAGACATTTGGTGCATGGATGTTTAACGTAGGCTGCGGGGGGTGTTGTGCCTCTAATGTTGATGTATTCCTGGGCTGTATAGAATATTCCATGCAGGACCAAAGGCTGCAAAAGCACAGTTTTGCCCCCAGAGGCACCAGCAGTGACAAGTCGTCCTCTGGCCAAAGTAAACCAAAGAGCAAAGGTACTGCACTGCTACGATACAAACCTAACTTATGTACCCACAGCTTGGAGTGATGATGATCCTTAAAGGGGCATTCCATCAAAATTGTCTGGTTGTGATTCTACACATATAAAAAGCAATCAGAGTAATTTTCTTGAAGATTTTTTGCTGCTTTCACAAATTCTTATTTGCCAGTTCTCCTTTTCTTAGTGTTGGAGAACTCTTAAACTGAAACAGCCTGGTCAAACTTGTATTATTTTAGGCGTGCAAAGCGAAGAATAACAACAGATACAACACTTTTGGTGGAAAGTCCCTTTAAAAAGATAATGATAATAATAACAGTGTGCATGTTTAACTCCATTTTACACAAAATATGAGAAATTCTGTTGCAGCTGCATTGATGTGAATGGAATGTGTCACTACCCCTGATTTCTTTTATTTTCCTTTTCTGTATTTCTTTCATGGAGGAAACTGACTACAGTTGCTGATTAACTGACTTTTTAAATTTTTTTTTAGGATTTTCCACCCTTTTATTTCTCACTTGGTCTTCTGTTGAAAAATAGGGACAAAACATACTCCCAGACACACACATACACGTTTTGCTTATCTCTCTGTGTGTTTTTTTTTCATGTACCTGTGTTATTTCCAGGATTAAGTCATCAGTGTGGCAGTAGAAGCAAGTCTGAATTTTACTATACTTTAAATGGCAGCTCTGTTGACCCCCCAGCCCAGTCCAAATCCAAAAGCACATGGTACATTGATGAAGGTAAAACACGGGTACTCATGGGATGTCAACCATCTTACCGGCAAGCTCCTGTTTACAACAAGCTACATACTAATCCGTTTTGCTAAGGCACACTCTTATAGGTGCTGCATAGTTGTAATTTATAACACTGGCAGGATCAATTGTTTTTACTCATATGGCTTAAGGTTTCTCATAATTGTGAAATGCAGAGTCACAATGATGAGAGTTTCTCATAATATCTCACAACTGAGGAACTTAATTCTTAATAGTTTATCCTTTACATTAATACGTGTACATTATTGTATTTCTAATCTAGTATAAAGTATAATTATGAGATATCCACTGCTTGTTATTTGTCCAGTAGTTAGTATTAGTATTAGTCAGTGAGCTTCCTAATATCACTTCAGCTGCAACTAAACAGAGCTGTGGTGCTGAAACAGCTGCAGTCAGCTGTCTTCACCAACACGACTGATTACAAAAATAATTTTCCGGTAGGATACAGAAGAGGTACATTTTACATGTATACAGGAGAAAAACGGGGATTATTGATTCATTTGCTCCCATTAAAGATTTTTTAAAATATATGTCATAGTGTAACTGGGCATCTTTAACACCGACTGTAGATGTAGTTGACATTAAGCTCACAACATAAACAAAGGAGGAGATTTGTGTGCTTTTGGCTGTCTGCTTCTCAAGGTGTGCAATACAAAATAAATAGACTTGGAGAGTAAAAAAAACGGAGGCGTTGCATCTCAGAGTTGGTGTTGAGTGATACATTTGTAGAAATGGAACTTTATTTGTTCCGTAAGATGTAAGATGTCTGTAAGCTTCAGAAAACAGCATCAGAATTCTGACATTGTACCTCTATAATTATAAGAAACCTTAAGTGAAAAATGAAAAGTTATGTGATGAATTTTTTTCTGTTTTACTTTTTGGGAGAAATGGAGTTCCATACAAAATACACTGACTGTGTGTATGTGTAGGTTATGTACTGTAATTACTGTATTCTAGGACCAAAAAGCCAGATAACTCGATCCAACAGACTTTAAGTAAATGTTTGCCACAAACATGGTTTGCAGAAGAACAACAATAAGTAGTTTGTTGCAGTAGCTTGCTTTAAAGACATTTCCACTAGTCTTGTCCTTCATCACCATTTTAGTTTGATATTCCATCTGCATGGAGTAATTGGTGTTACCCTAAGGCTTTTAATAATGCTCAGTGCTGCAAATGACTCCTTAACTGGATGTTGTCGTACTTTGGCTGCAGATGCAGTTAAAAGATTCAAATACATTTCTGTGTAATACTATTTGCAGGCCAAAGCATCAGTAAAAGCCTTTATTTCTCGTGTCAGGACCGACTGATTCAGTCTGCACATTGTAGCATTGTTTTTGTATTTCCATTTTCGGGACACATTTTTTTTCTCTTTTCTTTATTAGAGAAATTACATTGCTCGTGTCATCACCAATACATGTCAGTTGTGAAGAATTTGTTGAGTTTTATAAAAACGAAATGATAATGTCTCCTATAGTCAAGAGGATGGAGGTAGATTATCACCGATTGTGTTTGACCTGTACACAGCATTCTGGATATGAACCATAGACTGTAGATAAAGATGGACGACGAGTCTCCACTTCCTCCCACTGTACAAAATGAAGCCAAAACATTCTGGATACGGGTGCTGCCATCTTGCGCTGCGGTATCGAGGTCACGCCCATACACCCGCCCGAACCAATCGCGAGCACATCACAATCATCAAAGTTGTCAATCATGACATCACACCCCCTTTTTATTGCATCAAATAACCATACAAAATGAACACAGCATGATAAGAACTACCTAAAATGACAGAAACCATCTTTCTAACATGGAGGGGGCGGGGTTTATGACCTATACTGCAGCCAGTCGCCAGGGTGCGATCAAGATGTTTTGGCTTCACTTTTGGGGAGCTGTCATGTCGTCCATCTTTATATACAGTCTATAATAGGAACTTAATAGTGTGTTCATGGTCGCATTTGTGATAAGATTGATGTTCGAATCATGAATAAATGCATAAATATGAATTTTCATAAAAACCTGGAGACATCACAAATCAACCACAAAATAAAAAGCAACAGAAGATACACAAGATGTTATGTATCTCAGTATCATGGCACATACTAGCATGTGCAAGCTCTGAAATTCAGACTACTCATAATCAAAATGAGGCCTGTGAGATGATTGTGGTGTTAAGGCAAAACAGAATACTTGAGTGCCTGCAATAGTATTTTAATACTAATGCAGAAATAAGGAGAGGTCAGTCATAAATATCTGACGTGCTGTTTTCACAACTGCTTACTCATCCTGTGAATGTATAATCATTTTCATCTTCCTCAGGGTCACTTTCCACATTTTGGGCTATTTTTCTTTGTGGTTATGATGCTTTCATTGCTGCCATGAAGTCGTCGGACTAGACTCCAAACTCCTACGGTCCTCTCTGCGAGGGAATATGAAGGCCTAAAGGCGAATGCCACTCTATTCTAAAATTCATGTTGTCCGTCATGACAGTTCAGTCAGTACTCGTGATCTTTCAGCACTTTCTGAAAGTTAGAATTCAGAGAGAAAACTATCAGATTGTGATGTCAGTGGTTTACAAAACCAGGTGTTCTTTAGATACAGTAATTGTTGTGGTGACTTTCCAGAGCCATGAGATGCTGGGTTGCTAACAATAATGAATCAGAATGTAAAAGTTTATCTGTAATGTGTGTTTTAATTAACATAATTATGACCATCTGTGTTAAAGAATTCTATTGTATCTATTGCATGATGTTGATGAGGTTGTTGTTTAACATCTGTCCCAGGCGACAATGCCAGTAAAGTCTGTTGACAACAGCCACTGAAGTGTAACTAACAGGCTTCCTATTATGTCTGTAATTTCAACAGCAGAGAAGCAGAAACGCACATCTCTGACTGGAATCTGATTACATTGTGATGGAAAATGGGACATAACTTCACTTAGTTCAGTCTCACTTCTGCAAAGGGTGATGTGTAAAGTTCCAGTTATCTGCTTTTAAGTTTAAGGACAAGGCACAAAAAGCAAAACCTTGTCAGAAAGTTTCCAGATATCCCAGTGACATCACAAACCTCTCCACTTTTTAGCTTTAGCAAAGAGTGTGCATGTAGTGACTCAACTATCCTGGTATACAAGAAATTCTTCTTTTGTGAATTATTGAATAGAGTTGCACTCCCTTTTAACAAATACATAGTTTTAAATGGAAGAATCAGTGTTTTGAAAGGTGTGATTTGTTCCACAAAGCACTTGTGCACAACCTGCCGTTACTAGATTATCAAAGAAGGCTGACTCTAAGTATGACACCTTAAAATTGTGAATTTGATACTGCACATAAATTGAATGAAGTGCTCATAGTTCTTTAGGTGTGTCCGCTCAGAAGCATAGTGAACACCGTCAGATGGGAAAAGGACTCTGCACACCAGACATTATTAATATACTTGAGTCCGGAAGGTGGCTTGTTCCTTCAGGAATTAAGGAAATAAGAATCTCTCCGAGCTATGGATCAACTTTTTTTTAGCACTACACACTCAGCATTACACCCTATCACAGATACCATTTTTGTATTTTATTCTCACTTACCTCACCCAGTTAACATCTTTTTAAATACCTTTACAATTCTAAGACTTTTGCTTGAAGTTGAAGCAATAATTTGTTTCTTCACTCGTGAAGATGTCTTATCGCCAAACAGTAGCCAGAGTGTGCCAGTTTTTCTGGACTGTCGACCGACATGGATGCTGGAAAGTACATGACATTTTGGACTTTACCAAACATGCACTCATATTGATAAAAAACTTTCTAGTTGGCTCAAGTGTGAAAATGCTCTAAAACATTGAGATTATTTAAGTAGAAATACTAAAAGATTTTCGAGAACTGTGGTCTCTCACTATTTGAATTTGAATACCTCTTTAAAGCCAGTTGCCAGTGTGCAGGTTCCTTTCTTCCTTCAGATGGTGTCATTAAACCGTGACTCGACACCATCTGAAAATCTTATTCTTGCTGACCTCCAGTGGTTGAACTTCTCACATTGCAACAGAATTTCAACCAGAAGCAGCCAGTAAAACAGGGATGTTCAGCTTGGTGTTAAGTTACTCTTTAAAGACGGACATCTCATCAATAGAGAGCTCGTAAAGACAGCCTGCATAATATGATGTGTTTTACTGTAAAATGGACATTAAGTTTTGGTTTCTGGTTTCTCTCATGCAGTTGGGGAGGACCCCGCCAAGTCACTTACTGACACGCCCCCTGACTTCAACCAGTCCCCCCCGCCCTCCAGAGCCCCATCCGCTGCCTCGTTGTCCATTGACAACAAGTTCCACTCTCTGCCCTTCAGCCTGAACCGGAAGACCGGGCCCATCGACAGCATGAGTCATGGGCCCCTCTCCCTTTCTGTCCAGTCGGTGATGGGAGAGCAGCCCGAGCCCCCGTCACCCGCTGCCCCTCCCTCACCGCGGCCTCCCACCCCTCCCCGAGGACAGCCAGGTCTGGAGGTGGGCTCTCTGGTAGAGGTGAAGGAGAACCCCCCTCTGTGTGGTGTCATCCGCTGGGTGGGTCTGCCTCCTGGCCTGCTGGAGCCTTTGGCTGGGCTGGAGCTGGTGAGACGACAAAGTCATCCTACTAGCACCTCTAAAGCTCACTAAATAACACATTATATCTTGTTTGTGTAATCTGTGAAAAAATGACAAAAAGGGGTTTTACGGGGGGTTTTGTGCCAGACTATTTCTTGGCCGGGCTCAGTGGCAACCTCATGGTGAAGACAAGACTCGAGGAAGTCGCTGCACCCCGCAAAAAAGCGAATAAACATCATTCCCACAATGACAAACTGTGCCTTTAAACACAATGCCATATTAACATTTTTCTGTTGATAGTTTGTATGCACATATGCCACGGTTAGTAGAAGGTCTGAGTAAAATGTACGTATTCGTCACTAAACAGCCAATCACTACTGAAATTGGTAAACAAAGTCAGTTACAAAATATCTGATCAGGCAGTCCTAAGTGCATCCTGAGGCATTTGGAAAAGGGCAGAATAAATGGAAGCCCTTACTTTTTAATTATACACACATGCGCTACCTGACAGCAGTTGCATGACGGGATCTTGACCTTCTCTTCCAGGAGGAAGAGTGTCCCGGTTGCACTGACGGTACCTTCAAAGGTACGCGGTACTTCACCTGCCCACCCAAAAAAGCCCTGTTTGTAAAGCTCAAGTGCTGCCGGCCTGACTCCCGCTTCCCGTCCCTGCATCACTCCTCCAACCCCATAGAGCGGTGTAACTCCATCGGTGAGTCAGCAGGAGGAACGGGGATGATTAAAGGCACCAAGTTAACTATTATCCCTGACAGCTTTGTGTTTACATTGGTACTATGTGTGTTTGTGCAGCATTTGGGGGGTACCTAAGTGAGGTAGTACATGAGAACACGCCTCCCCGCACAGAGAATGATGGTCTGGATGTCATGGTGGGAAAAAAGAAAGGCATCCAGGGCCACTACAACTCCTGCTACCTGGATTCAACCCTCTTCTGGTCAGTTCTCTTTTAGTCTAACAGTAAATACTTTATCAGCTACAGTGACTTCAGTCATTTTGATTGACTATATGATGTTTCCTCAACCAGCAGTGCTGCGTTTGCCCGGAGGCAGAGGCCTATTAGTAAACTGTTTTGACTTTGCCCACTGGCTCTAACGGGAGTGTATTCCTGCTGTGAGCAGGCTGGTGGATAGTGGATCTGTTGTTTCTGCCAACACTGCCAAAGGGCACAAAGCAGTCAACCCAAACTACTTTTATAGGAGATCCCATGCTTTGAATATGCTTCGACCAGTTTAAAGTTTTAAATTTGACCATTCCAGAAATAATAAAAAAACAACAACTTCCAGGTAAAATTAGATTCTATGGGAAATTTGGGCTAAGTGCTTCCCATAGAAAGTATTTTTAAATTAACTATACAATAAATACAAATGTAATCAAACAAACTGTATTAAATGCATCATATGAAGGTATGAAGGTGAACATTCATATTTTTGGATGATATATATATCAGCTAAAGATCATGGATAATCATCATTTGTCTTATATAAATTATAAGATTTATATATAATTAAACAAGAGCTATATGAATATTAATTGTAATCCCTGCTCTGCAGTCTTTTCTCCTTCAGCTCGGTACTGGACACAGTTCTGCTGAGACCACGCTCAAAGACCGATGTGGAGTATTACAGAGAGACCCAAGAGCTGTTACGCACAGAGATAGTTAACCCTCTGCGCATGTGAGTCTGAGTGGTTTGTTGCACACGTGCTCTGCAGAAGGTTATTGACATTGACTCATATTGTGGGTTTTGACTCGGTTCTAGACTGGAAAGCTAAAGTTTCTCCAGGACTTTTCAATAAGAGCTTGTACAGGATTTAAATCAAACAAACAGCCCCATGTGGTTTTGAGTTTGGAATATTATTGGTTGTATTATTTACTTCATCAAACCCAGAATATAACATCTGATGCAAATTTCATGTCACTAAACCAGATGTGGCTTTTTAGCTAGCTTGTAACTTGCTCCTTCTTTGTCCTTCAGACATGGGTATGTTTGTGCCACTAAAGTGATGAAGCTAAGGAGGATCCTGGAGAAAGTAGAAGCTGCCTCTGGGTTTACCTCTGAAGAAAAAGGTAGGACAATGAGACAGATCATTTGTTTATTGCTCCTTCAACAATTCCTCATAATTTTTACTGTTACTTCGATGTGATTATTATTGAATAAGCTGCTGTACTGATTAAATAAAATCACTTTTTGAAGATAAAACCAACTCTTTAGAAACACGTCATGTTATAGACTTACAGTTTTTGTCTGAAACTGGTTGGCGGCGTTTTAACAGGAATGCAACCTCATTTAAGCACATCTTGTACTGCAGATCCCGAGGAGTTCCTCAATATCCTTTTCCATCACATACTGAGGGTGGACCCGTTGCTCAAGCTACGGTAAGAGCCAGTTGTCTTTTGAAAAAATGCAAAACCTCTTTGGCTAAAAGCACAAAAGAGATACAATTAATATTATTACTGTAACAGTTTGTTACATTTTGTGTTTTCTAGTCTTGCCTTTTTTACTGAGCAAATGGCTAAAATAGCTTAAATGGTACAGTTATTACTTTCACATGCAAACCAAGCATATGACATGGCGTAATGAACATTCACTGCTCACTGCTTACCGGACTTGGCGAATGTAGATCCAAGCACATGACTGATAAACCACAGTATTATACCAGCGCTTGTCTAAATGTGTAATTTGTAGATTTACACAGTCACAAAAAGTTTCACTTCTGCTTCAGTGCTTTCGCTGGAAATTTAATGGCAGACAGTGTGGGCAAAGCAGTTTAATTGTAGGAGTTTTTTGGTCACGTTGTGAAAACTCCTTAACAGTCATGTACAAGGATCTACGATCTACTATTCAGATGAGCAGAATGAATGGCTCTGACAGCTAGATCTCATCATTCTGTCTACTGTACTGTTAGGTTATGCATGAATCCTCCCGCAGTGTTGAGTCTCCACAGTTTATCACGGACATAAGTTACAGAAAATGTGTTTATCATGTCGCAAGAGGTTAAATGTCAAGTTAAACTGCCTCTTGATCAAACTGCTTTCAAAGGAAAAATACTAATTCCCAATTGTTGTAATCCAAGTTATTTATTTAGGTTATGTATACACACGTCATAGAAAAGTCTTGAAAGTCTCATTCAATCTTACAAAATTCCCCACGATATAATATGCCTTTTCAAAATAGTGTCAATCCTTTACTAATAGGTTTAATCAATATCTGCTCATAATTGCTGTGTACAGTTCAGGGTTGGTACAGCTATTGATTGATGGATTAGTGTATTAGTACATAAAGTACTCTTTGGTATTACTTTGTTACATACAGAATGGCCTGAGGAGTTAGTTTTTAGAATGTAATTACAAAATCTTGATTTTTAGGAAGTGTATGAGCAGATCTGCTTTTAGTCAAGATAAATACCACTTGGGGGTACTATAGAAAGTGCTTTTAATATCTGCATAGATTACAGTTGTCCAGTTACATTTGTCCCCTGAGAAAGGAGGATGTGACGAAAAAAGAAAATGAACAAAGACTTTGTTGTTTTCCAGGTCAGCAGGCCAGAAGGTCCAGGACTGTTACTTTTACCAAATCTTCATGGACAAGAAGGACAAGGTTGGAGTTCCCACCATCCAGCAGCTCCTGGAGTGGTCCTTCATCAACAGCGACCTCAAGTTTGCTGAGGTGAATTTAATTTAGTTTCAACAGATTAGCTTTAGTTAAGTGGAAAGATTGGCAATATTGTGGCTTGATTTGCTGCAGTCATTCCCAGTTCACAGATTACCACATCACAGAAGTCTGAGCCAAACCTGAGCATATGCACTCATGGTGAAATTACCGGTATTTAACATTCTTATACCTATTTTTTTCAGTTGCACTTAAGTAATAACATTGTGTTCATTTTGATGAGGTTAATAAAATTTAACAAAATTAAAATAGTGTATGCAATACAATGTCATAAGGGCTTAATCATTTGAGTGAGAAATACAGCACCAACATTTCATACTTTATGCTGCTGCTGTAATCTCAGGTTATAGTGACAGTGTTGCATATTTGCCAGGTGGAGCCCAAGCGCAGGACACACACACTGGTTTATTTAGAACACGGGAGTGGAGAGGTGAAAAAGGGAGCCGGTGAGTTAGGCAAGTCCGGGGGAAAGGACGCTGGTGGCTGAGGGAAGACTGGCTGGAACACTGGAGGCAGACTGATGAGTCGCAGGGGAGCAGATAAGCCAATGTAGATGAGGAACCTGGAGCACAGGAAAACAGGTTTAGCGTGAGCGAGAATAGTTACACAAACAATCACTGAGGCCTGAGAGTTTGCTACCATACAAACTGAAGCAATGATCTGGCGACGAGTGGATGAAAGACCAGGGTAGAAATACTGCAGAGTGATGAGTTGATGAGTAGCAGGTGTGCAGACTGATTGCAGACTCAGGGCAGGTGATGAGTAGATGACAGCCACGCCTTCCACACACACACACACACACACACACACACACACACACACACACAAAGAGAGACAGCACAGGACACAAGAGGGAGGGAAAAAGACCAGATACACAAGGGACAATCATGAGCACGGTGGAGCTGTGACAGACCGGTTGCTTTGTAACTTTGGGTATTAATTACCATTCAAACATTAGCATAGTATGCAATGTACCGTTCACTTCTGGTTGGCTATGGGGTTTAAGTCTTTTCAAACAAAAAATAAATGAATTGTACACCTCTTAATAAATCTGAAAATATACCTGGGGTACTGTTAGTGTCTCCAATGTATGACATAGTAATGGCTCCCTCCTGTGTTAGTTGTTGGTCATTTTAAAAAAACTACATTGTACAGTAGTTTTTATTAGGGTACATAGGTGTTTAGTAATTAGTTATTGTTCCTTTTCTAAATCAAAGTTAATTAAATTAGACCCATCTATTGGTTTTTTCAGTGTTGATGAGAAGAACAAAATGCTTTTTAGGTAAGAAAGAAAGAAATGGAGAGTTTATGTGTAATGTCACCTGTCATGTCCACGTCCTTGTCCTTGTCTTCCTACAAGCCCGCAGTACCTACCCCACAGCAACTAAAACGAGAGGCTGCATTACAGGACTGTGTGTCCTAAGCCAAAAACAATCCTAAAAATGACAAAGCTTCCACTGCTGATCAGACACCTAATTCAAACAAGAAATGTAGAACATAGAGTACAGTCACATGTCCTGAGGCAGCTCACACTTTATATTCTGAATTTTGTATCCTCATTTTCTTACCTTTAATTACCCTTAATAAAATAACAACTTTTCAAAGAACCAAGATTGTCTGTCATCACTATTTACTTTTAAAGACATAATCTTTAAGGTCTCTGATGTGCTGGATATCAAGTACATTGTGTAGACTCTGTTCTGGCAGCCCTTTGGCCTCAGGTTTCGCTTCCTGTGGGCACCGAGCTTTGCTGATATGTCGCCATGCTGCTTTGTTGGTGACTACATACGTCTTCTCGTTCTCTCCCCAGGCTCCCTCCTGCCTTATCATCCAGATGCCCCGCTTTGGCAAGGACTTCAAAATGTTCAACAAGATTTTCCCCTCACTAGAGTTAGACATCACAGACCTTCTTGAAGACAGTGAGTTGTAGCTAATAATTTTTTTCCCAGCGGTTACATGTGATGTGTTCTTGCCCATCAGTGGCGATTCAGAGGTGTGTGGCATCCGGTAATGAAATCCCACTGAGTTGTCACTGCTACTCAGCTGAGACGAAGCAACCTTTTTTTTTTTTTTTTTTTTTTTTTTTTTTTTTTATAGCTTTCAAACCTGCTCTTAACTCTTTAAAGGACTACACTTCTGTGCACTGTGTCCGCCCCAGAATAAAGTTGTGTGTTTTTGTCATCCAGCTCCAAGGGAATGTCGAATCTGCGGAGGCCTGGCTCTCTACGAGTGTCGAGACTGTTACGAGGACGGGGATATCACGGCTGGCAAGATTAAACAGTTCTGTGAAAAGTGCAATACACAGGTAAACAACAGAGGGCATTATTGCAACACCAGTTCCAACAAAAACAGAAAGTTGTAAAGTTTGGGTCCGGATCATCCATTTGGTGGCGCCAAATCCAAAGGAATGACTCTGCCTCAGTGCAGAAGTATGTTGCAGAAGAGTGGCTTCTACAGTAGATTGTAACACATGGTCTGTTCATTTCACTTCAGTGCAATACTGAAATATTGTTGGATTTATATCTACATTGCCCATCAGGCAGTATGAATCCTTTAAATGTACTGTTAAATGTGTATTTTCTGCGATCTATAATCTATATGATATATATGATATGACATAAAAGCTGTTGAACATACTTAGTTTAATCTTAATTGGTGACAGTAACAAACTGTCCGTGTGATGGTGTGCGACTGCTTGTACTGATTTAGGTTCACCTCCACCCAAGGAGGAAAACCCATCGGCACGGCAAACTGTCCGTCCCCAAGGAGCTGCAAGAGGGTACGGGGCGGCAGGGCAGTTTTCCTCGCCAGAGGATGGAGCTGTTCGCCGTGCTGTGCATCGAAACCAGTCACTACGTGGCCTTCGTCAAGTACGGCAGCGCGGATTCCGCCTGGCTCTTCTTCGACAGCATGGCTGACCGTGATGGTACGTGTCATTGCCTTTTGATGCTGCGTTTGTTATGACATCAGACTGATCCTTGAAGTGAAGCTGTGATGTGCAGGATGTACAGGAAACACTGGTGAAAGAATTTCACAGTGCTTAGTGACACAGATGGTATTATAGGGCCTCAGAAACCCTGTGAAGAATACACTATACTAATTAATGACTACACAGAAAACATTCAAGCACTTTAAATTGTTTAAACATTTAAAATTTTGAATCAAACTTACGGTTCGTCATATTGTATTTCATTGTAAGCCGTTAAGATACAGTGTGACTATTTAGTCTTCCTATGATATCAAACATGGCGGCCACAGCACCTCTAATAAGCTCCAATTTGACCCGGGTAAAACTGCTATTAGGACTGCAACTATAGATTATTTTAATTCGCCATTTATTTTTTTATTTTACAATTAATTGATTCATTGTTTGATCAGTGAAATGTCAGACAATGGTGAGCATTTTTTCTGTCACATTAAGACAGAGAAAAGCTGTAAATACTCACTATTGGAAGCTGGAACTATTTCTGCTTAAAAAATGACTTGGCGAAAACATTTAAGTGTGTAATTATATAAGTCATATAAAACAACATGATGAGTGCTGGAAAGAAAGTAAGTTTGATTTAAAAGTATTTAAAAAAACAATTTTACATTCATATCTGCCTTTGGCAACTTCTGGGACACTGTGTGGCCTGATGCGTCCAGTATTCCAAACACTAGTAATAAGTTGTGAATATGATGTGGCCGTGGCTTCGCTGCTACAAATGATCAAATTGTTTCTAATGGTCGTGCATGTGGCTTTGCAGGAGGGCAGAATGGTTTTAACATCCCCCAGGTGTCTCCCTGTCCAGAGGTGGAGGCCTACCTGAAAATGACCCCCGAGGAGCTGCACGCGCTGGATCCCAAGAGCATCCAGGGCCAGGCCCGACGCCTGCTGTGCGATGCCTACATGTGCATGTACCAGAGCCCGACCATGAGCCTGTACAAGTAGAAGCCTCTACCCCAACCTCCAACCCCTCCACCCCTGACCCTCAGCCACACATCCCCTCCCTCTCCCAGGGCAGGAGATTCCCAGAAAGACCAAAAATGAAAAATGAACTAAAATGAAAGGCTGGCTGCCAGCAGGGTGCCGTCCGGAGTTAACCCTCTCCACCCCACCTCTACTCAATGCCTGCCCATCTCCAGAGGTTGGAGAGATGGAAGAGAGGGGGGGAAGCCTATTTGCACTGTGCATTAGTTGAAGTGTTGTGTTCTTCATGTAGTCCTATGTAGCTTCCCTGTGTCTCACAGCTGAGCATTGGTGGTGGATGATGAAGCAAAGGTAGGCCTTTTGAAGGTTCACTCCCTGTTCAGGGAGGAATGGGAGAGAAGATGGGCGGGAGGGCATGTTAGCGCCTCTGCGGCTGACAAAACATGCGCAACAAAAACAAGATGAGCTAGTGGGAGGACCTTGGCCACCTCATTTACCTTAAGAAAAGAGGAGTCTTGCTATTCTTAATCACTGTAAAAGACGGGAGCTTTCCATAACGCCACATTACGGAAGCAACGCAGTGCGCAAATCCTCATCCAATCTGTGTGTACTGTTCTAAAAGCTTGTGTAAAATCTCTTAGTAGCATAGATCTCTCCAGGTAGTTAACATCAACAGTATAGATGTCAACCTACTGTGCAGTTGCATTAAGACCAGAGTATTCTGCTCTTTGTGAACCGGTTTGCATATTTCCCCATCACGCTGTGTAAATGTCTTTACAGTACATGTTTTGCAGAAACAGATGTAGCCATTGTAAAAGTCTCACGTTTTACTGCATACTCACTCAAGCAATGCTGCACTTTTGCTCTATCCCCAAGTGGACCTATCAGGAAACATTTAGGTTTTGCTCTTTTTTTTCCCCATTGGAAGTCACAGTGAGTGTCTAATTTGTTGGTTGAGAGACATCAGAGTTTTGTGTTACAGAATACAAATTTGCTTCTCCTCTGTAGCTGTAAAGAACACTCTGCATTGCTAATGCAGAGTAGATGCCAGATAAATGCGTGAAGGGAGACTTGTACAATGGCTCCTGTTGTGAAGCTGGTTGGTGGAGCACTCCATGCGTTCATAGGGTCAATGAGGTGAAATACTGGAAAAGTCTGTCTGTTTTGTTTAAAGTAAGAAAATAGGATGTGAAGAATTTCACATGCAGTGTTTTTTAAGTCTCTGACTCATTGTGTTGATGACTTAATCTAAATTATATTTTATGTTTACAAAGCCTTTTTTTTGCCCATCATGGCAAGTATTGACTCTCGCTGCCTTCCATGAAGATGTGACATGCAATGTTTCCAGCCATGCACCAGATAACAAAACAATTGTGATCAATTGTTCAAATATTATTATTTATTATATTCTAATCATATTACAAACTTGTATGTCGTCCCTTTTTAAGAAAATGAAACAGGGTTGATGATACTGCAGGGTTTGGGTACTCCTTGTCCTCTTCCACTGTGTACTGAAGTGAGTTCTTGTAGTTTACGCTGTCTCATAGCAACTACTGAATGTTAATAGTGACACGTTGACAGTGTAGGGTTAAAAAGGACGGATAATGAACGAGGCACAAGGCTGGTAACCTTGGGACACCATATATATGTATTTAAAGAAAAGGAATGAAATTGGAAAAAAAATCCTTGATTCCGTTGTTTTCCAATTTTAAAGAGTACCTAAAGCATACAAAACATACCATGGATCAAGTATTTGTTAGTTTTTATATGTCACACAAAATTGGATGAAATCAACAAACAGCACATGTTGGCATCAGCATTATATATATTTTTCCTACATCACAACTTAATCATGGATTTAGTTGTGAGTATAAAAGAAGTGTGTAAGGGCGTTTTATAAATTAGGTTCCAGCTGACAACTTCCATTTTGCTCTGTGGTCGTTTCCACTGTCCCAGGGATCCTGACAGGGGACCTTCCTGCGTGAACTTTTTCTGCACTGCTGAAGCTTGTCACTGACTGGAGCCTTGTTCTCTGTGAGAGGTGTCTCAGAGCGGAGGATTGGATTTTGATTTTTAAAAATTTTTTTTCTGTTGCATCTGTACAGTATAGACATATGTAACGGGTGGAAAATTAATGTCAGTGATGTTCCTGTAAATGTTAACAAAATAAAGCCCATTTTGAAGGGTACGCGGCATGTTCTGAGTGGTGTGATGACAGATCTCGCATGTTCTGCGTGGCCTGCGTAGGTGAGTGTCAAGGATGGAGGGAAGTCTTTTGCAGATGCTTTGGGTCGGGAGGGTGGGAGGGGGTTTTTGAGCATAATATAAGAATTACTTTCAGCAAGTGGTATGGTGTTGAGAGAAATGTACACATTTTTTTCATCAGTTATTTTTTTACTTACACAGTACAGAGACATGAGTGAGGGTGGAAAGCCACAAGGAGGACGGGGTTCGTACAAAGTCTTGAAAGTTTGGAAAATTAATTTAATTTAAGTTTAACCATTGTTTTCATGGTTAGGAATTTGCTTGAATTTGAATATACGTCTTGAAAAATGCTTGATTTTCAACAGAATCTGTTTCATCATCTATACAATCACTCATGTAAACCAAAAATCTTTTAATATTTCAAATGAAACCATCCCGTCATATTTGTTTGTTGTCTCCAGACTACTTCTGCGTCATGCTAGAATACTCAATATCTACAGGCAATATATTGCTTTAACATTAACTTACTATTTCACTTCAAGTAACTCTGAGGGATACAATCAGCAGCACATAAAAGGAAAGACTCATCCCATCAGAAATGAATGGGGGTATTTCCCTTTTTAAATAGCAACTTAACACCAGCTGAAAGTGATGAAGAATTGTACTCCAGGGTGTGTCACTACACAGGAAAATCTTCTACATTTATTTGACAACTGTAGTTATTAGTTACTTTTCAGATTAAGATTTTACATTAAAAACCATATAATAAGCTTAGAAAATTCAATACATTGTTAAATATTAAATGTACGACTCCCAACCTGTTTGGCTTGTGGCCCCTTACAAAGAAATCTAGGGTCTAGTTGGGGCTCCTTATCATGTTTCAGATGTCTGAGGTGTTAGCAGTTCCGCTAAAGAGACATTTCACCTCTAAACAGCTCACAGGGTTTCTTTTAAATAACTGTATGAGGCCCAAAGAGGTACATTTATTAAATATTTCACAAAACACAAAGATTAGAGAAAAGTCCAAACAATGAATATGTCTAGCAGAACTTTGTTATTTCTTTTTTCCCCACCACATTAAACATCTCGCAATCCCTCTGATTTATCTTGTGACCCTTTGGAGGGGCCTGACCCCTAGGTTGGGAACCTCTGGACTAAACTACCTAACTGTATCTAAAATGGTTAAACTAACTACCCCTGGATCAGCTGCAACGGTAAAATGCTGCTTACAGTATTAACAATCTAATAATATAATATATGAGTGACATTTTTTAATATAGTATTTTTTTGTTTTAAGTAGTTTTTACTTTTGATACTTTAAGTACATGTTGCTGATAATGCTTCTGTGCTTTTGCTTAAGTAGGATGTTGAATGCAGGGCTTTTACTTATAAAGGGAGTATTCTTATGTTGTGATATTGGTACTTTTACTTAAAGGATCTGAGTACTTCTTTCACCACTCGTCAGTACATCATGACATCACGGTTATGTGTGATCAGAGGGGCAACGAATTTGAAAAATTCAACCTGAAATCGCAGTGAAACGCTGCTTTTCGGCCTTTAATGAAGTTACTCTTTGTTTTACTAAGTTTACGCTTGACCTACTCACACATCTAGCGGCCTTTATACTGTAAGACAATACAAACAGCTCTTCTCATATAGTAAGTATTATTAAATGCTTTGAAATGAATTGATAAATTGGGAACTTTATTGGCTGTTAGGACTGTAAATGCATTGTTTGTGTGCCTTAAAGCAGGGAGTTGTAGCAGCTTTACTGCCACTGAGGTGCTGACAGCGGTAGCGACTGAAAGGGACATGAGAAAAAATCTGATGACCTCTCAGTTTCCAACTGGACAGTTAGTTATTTCTGCTGAGATAACTGCTCTCCAACAAGTTGACATACAGCATGTTGTAGCAAGTTTCACTGTAGACCATTTTTTCTGGATTCTGTTATTGATGCTGCTAAAACAGGATGTTGTTGTGCGTGAAAACAGGGTGCTTAAAACTTACCTCAAAAACTGTAAGAAACAACCATGCGTACATAAACAATATGACTACTGAGTCTTTCTGCGATGTAAAATGTTTGTGTTGTTTGTGTATATAGTGGTGGTGGTTAGAGCAGCACAAACCTGTCAGGTGTCATGTTTTACTGCAAGACTCGTGTTTTTAGTGTCTTTGCTGGCCTTGAAGTGAAAATCTCACATATTATTTCACGATTAAGGAAAATAAAAACAGTGTGTTGTCATCTTAATTCAGTCATAAAAGGACAACGCACAGTGGAGTTAGGCTGGCCCTGCAAACGCTTTACACTGGGGCTGAGAGTGGCAGAGCAGCATGCGGAAGCAGTGGCTGTACGTTTTCAATAAGATGTAATTTTGTTTTGCTTTTGTTTATTATTATTATTTTTTATTTTATTTTTTTTTTTTAATATATTGTTATTTCAGGGAGTTTTTAGATAGATAGATAGATACTTTATTGATCCCGAGACAAATTTAGGAGGATTTTTTGGAGGCTGTAGCAGTAAATCCTTGTGAAACCTGGCTTTTTGGTGTATTTTTCAGTGTTTAAGATGTGTATTATCCATTTCTACAAAGATCTGATCTCTTACTGATAGGATTGCTATGATCAAGCCCAATTTAGGATTCTGACCCAGTGATCATCCACTGACTTGTAAACATGCAACAACAATATGATCACAGTGTGTTATGCTTACAGGAGGATGAGAAAGATTACAATAAGTATGGTTCTATCTGGCCTATATGTTCAGATTAAGTCGACATCCAGTGACCCAGTTCCCCAGACAATCTCTGATGAAATGATACCCTGGGATAAATCAGCATGTATTATACATGCATTTCCCCCCACAGGAACCCTATTCCACACCTTACCCCGTTTAGTTTTTAGTCAAACTTGAAACCAGCTTAGCAAGCTGACTTCAGAAGTGCCAGATAAGTATTTGTCAACAGAACAGCTGGCACACAATGCCCTCTTGTAGCTTTATGCCACAGCATATGCCAGCCGCTCGTAGCGTGTGGTAATTTAGCCGGGGCTGGTTCTACAGGAACAGATGGGCTCAAGTATTGTTATTCTCGCTCCAGCTTAGGGCCCCTGGGGGGAATCACTAAATAAAATCAAAGCAGATGGACCTCTCTGGGCTAGGCTGTGTTTATGATAAACAGCCAGTACAACCAGTGTCCATCTAACACCTTAACCCCACCCTCCAAATAAACTAACAGGAAACAAAGATTACAGCAGTGTAATCTCACCTGCACTGGGTTTCAGCTCCCCATTCACCCAAACAGCAGACAAACCCAAACAGACAGAAGACAGGAAGTACATTATGACATGTATAACCTGTTCTGTGGAGAGTTTCAATCATTTCTACCCACCACAACAAGTCCTTGTTTACTCCTTTGACCTTAAACTGCAAAATTCTCTCAAAACAGAAACTCTTATTTTGGTGCTGATTTAGAAATGTCTGACTTCCCTGTTCTTTCTCACTGGCAGAGGACTGTTTTGTTCTTTTATAACCTTGTCAAGATTTCATTGCTGTGGTTCTCACATCCATGCCGTGGACACAGGCCTTGGTGGCAGTATGATCATAGTAAACATCATCTCATAAGGTAATATGGTGTGATCCTTGTTGTTATACAGTACATGGGAATGCAGGACAGTTCTCACTTAGCGCTGAGCTCCAGATCTACTTTCATTCCCATGGGAAAAGACGGCATTAAACAAAGGAATCCTATCAGTGCAGGAGGAAGGTAAATGTTTAAGGCCATTAAGACAACAGGAAAGCAGTGATTTCCGGCACTAAAGATGAAAAAGAGTGGAGAATGAACGGTTTTAAGCCAATCAGTCTCAAACTCAATATACCACTTAGGTGTTGTTTTAACTCCATCATGATAACCAGTTTTATTTAGTGTCTTCAAAGGTCAGTTTCTGATGAAGTCAAAGTAGTGTAATCAACCTAAATGTTTATAGCCAAAAGTATTAACTCAGCAGTTACTCCGTCACCGTGAGCTATCTTAAAATCTTTGGTTTAGTTTTTCTTCAGGCTTCACCAGGCAGTTATTTTTCATCATTACCCAGATCGGTTTTTCTTTCCGTGGACACATGCCCCTCCAAAATTACACTCAGACATTTAGTTATCTATCCATCTATTCAATTCATCAGTAGAGGGACACAAGTGCCTCTGGCTGAAATGTTGTCAGGACACAAAATTAGCATTTCTATCTCTCGTGATGCCTCATGCTTTTTCTAATCAGTGAGTGCCGTCATCTACAGGTTTTATCAGTTCTGAAACAGCCTTTTTAATCCAACACCATTGTATTTTAAATTAAGTAAATTCATATTTTTTAAGATTATGTTTTGGGCAATTTTGCCTTTATTTGACAGCCAGGAGAGAGAGAGGGATACAACATGCACCAAAGGTCCCCCGGCCGGGATTCAAAACGTGGACTTTGCGGTTATCTGGTACACGCCTTAACCGTTAGGCTACCAGGGTGCCCAATAAATTCATATTTAAATAACTTTTCTGTGTTTTTGCATCCCGTTAACATTCATAAGTTAGAGTAAGGCAATTATTTTCCTTCATTTTATTCTTAAAATATAGAGAAATTAATTCAAATTTGAGTGTTTTTTAATAGCAATTAACTTTCAAATTCTTACTCTCTGATGTCTTTGGGTGCTGTAAAATTAATATTAATACCAAATGCTGACATTTTTGTTTCACTAGTGGGTATTGTTTTGATGCTACTAGCTAAACTGCATTGTAATCTTAACATTTGGACTCATCTTAGCAACACATAAGTCCTTCTCCCACATTTTCAGAAAGGACCCTGGCCGCTTGGATGAAGAATTAATTGCCTCTAAAGCAACAGCTAACAGATGTTGTTGCTCCTAAGAGCCAGGTGTGGATAAATTGCATATGCAGAATGTGTGTAAAATATTTAAAGTCGTATCTTTCACTTAAGGTGTGAAGTGTTTTTATTGCCCATCACTGCTTTGAGTATGGCGAAAGGAAAGGCCGGCGGCCCCCCTGGGCCTGCCATGCTGGAACTCAGCACCTGTGGTGTTAAGTGTACGGATGGTGAGGCTGAGAGTGAGACTTGGCATGGCAGTGTGTCATGGGTGGGTTGGTGCGTGGAGGTGTGTGTGTGTGTGTGTGGGGGGGGGTCCATCCACCTGTTCACCCTCTAATTCCCTCCTGGCTGCCACCTTTAACACTGTATTATTTACAGGTGCTCTCTGGATGGAGACACAAGCTGCTGTCTGCTTTAAATATGGATGGTTGTGTCTGTATGTTTGTGTGTGTGTGTGTGTGTGTGTGTGTGCGCGCACTGTATGTGTGTGATTGCTTGTGGAAGAGTGAAACAGAATCATACCATGTCCACACTAATGCAGATTGGCCTTCCATCCACACTGAGATATTTACCACCAAAGAAAACTCATTTTTTCAAAAACTCCCTCTACAGTGGATAAACTTGAAACTTCTGAGTTTGCATGTTATTGTGTCAACACAAAATACCACTTTTTATTTTGTCAGCTTGTCATCCTTTCACAAACTTGGATGATGTGCTTCCAAGCAACAATAATGTTGTGTGTGAACTGTCTGTCACCTTTTACTGTTTCTGCACTTATTTTGTGATTCAGTATCACACAGAACAGCTGTGACTGACAGTGTCCACAAGTGCGTCTATAGACAGAGCTCTTAGAGATGCTCTTCAGGACAATTTCATAGAATGCAGCCTTGTGGATGGCATGTCAGCTGTCTACAGATGAATGATAGTGGTCACCAGACTAGCTTAACTAGGGAAAGCTAGCTAATGTACTACTCATGCTTTATTTTACGGAGGCTATAATCAATAGTTTTTAATACCAATGTAAAAACAAAGTTACATTGTGAAAGGGGTCACTTGTAATAATGAATCTACAGAGAATTATCACCTGAATCTGCAGCTCCCTCGGCTTTACGGAGCTTTATAGTGAGTTTAAGCTCATTGTTTAGTTTTCTGGCCCACAACTTTTCTGTTTTGGTTCACTCTCACAGCTCTCATAGTGTCGTTTTCAGCCGCAGCAGGCAGCTGTTTTCAGAGACAAAAGCTCTAAAAACCTACTTTACACTCCCTGCTCAGCAGCAAACAGCAGACAGACACAGTAACAGGCTAGCTGGTGAAGTGGAGCATTTAGCAGCAACAGTAAGATATTTTCTTCAGGAGCTGGTGGAGACCAAACACAGAGCAAAAAGAAGAGTGAATATTAGACTTCCATTCTTACATTACTTTTTTCTGCTGCCCCCAAGTGGCCAAAAACAAACAAACAAACAAAAACTAGTTATTGCAGGTTTAAAATAAATTACAAAAGAATGACACATTTTTATTTGCATGTCATTGCTGTCCTATGAAAACCATGTATCTCCAAATGTGGTACTTTGCATTTTTCAGACAGAATGACATATTCCATTATGGGTTGAGTAAATACTTCTTCTTAAGCTATATAAACCATTTAAAAAGGCATTGAATTATATGGAAAAAAAACATTATCACCAAGCTGAAAACAGACCTGCTCATGACAAGTTGATGCTTTGGAGATACATGGTTTTCAGTTTCTGCAGGCCGTACATACCACAGGGAGCGGTGGGAAGGATCTGTGACCAGCAGGACCGCCAGTCGCCCCTGCCACTCTGACGTCCTTAGTGTTGACCCATGACCCACGAGATAACATCCAGTACTTACTGTACACAATTCCCACCATAGTTAAAGTAAAAAGATTCACAGAAATACCAATTCCAGATGCAATTATTACAAGATAGAGTATGTGCCATTATGAGGACAACACACATAGAGATTGTCCTTAGACAGACTCTAAATATTATGCTCTTTTGTGAACTACTATCATCCACTGTAATGAGTACAAAATGACTGATTAGGCTAAGTAAAGTATGCTCTGTTCCCCTCATCAGTGACCTTTTATAATCTCCCTGACTATTTCCTCTCACAAACTAAGCAACAATGGTCAGATTGGACAGATATGTTCAAAGGGACTGAATAGTTATCTGAAGCAAATAATCATGTGATGGGGTCACGGTTACTTATTTTTCTGAATGTAGGAAGCTTTATCTTTTCATTTTCTTTTTCTTTAGTTTACTTTGAGAGCTATCCTAAAGTAGGATACCTTCACACTTTCTGGATAGAAAAGCAAATGGAACATGAGTTTGGAAAAACTCTCACATTAAGCTGTTTTTTCAGTTTGTCAGCCTTGGGACATCATTCATTAACATTATATTAATGTCATCATAATGTCATAAACTTTAGTGTCTGCAATGCGTTATTAAATACAATTCTTAAACAACTAAATAAATATCTGGAAATTCTTCAGAATCACTTAATGTTAATCACTTAACATTTTTACCAGGAGTACCACTTGGTACAGAATCTCTCTCTAGCCCAAATATGACTCTCCGCTGCCTGCTGGATGGACGAGGTGCACCCTGTACAGATAAATGCATAAACACTCCTTGTACCCAAACAAAGGCATCAAGCAGGCATTTCATTAGACCATTGTGTGATATGGCAGGCCGCTGCTGTGAATGTATTTATTAGTTTGTGATACATGCCTTTTCCTGTTGTTCCCGGGGCAGTGGATAATGCTGGTTTTGTTCACAGCCCAGTGTGAACGGCGCCTCGGCTGCCAGCTGTCAGGGCTGATACCGTCTCATTTGGATTCCCAGCCTGCTTGCTGAATAGCTAATTAGATTTGCCATTTTCAATCCACTGATTGCTATACATATGAGGACAAAGGAGCTGACAGCATGTAGCATTCAAGTCCAACTGTAACAATTAATAACTATGGTAATTAACATGTGTGTTGGGCACCATTGATTATGACATTACCTGCAGAACGGATGGCCTGGCCCCTGCCATTTCATTAAGGAGCACAGATATAGACTGTTATTAATAAACTGCTCTCTGCAGCTGAGAGGAGGTTATTAATTACACAAACTAGCAGGTGCATAGGGTAATCAAGTTAAAGTGATTTCGTTCACAATAATTGATCTAATTTTTACTGACCATTCCTGTTGGATCGTGTCACACGCCCCCGTGTGAAGAGAAATCACCTCATTAACAAAAGTTTAATCCTAATCATAGTTCTTGGTCTGACTGGCTTTAAGGTCATATCTGAATGTCAGAACCATTTGAAATTGATTGGTGGTAAATTGAATCAATGTCATGTTTAGAGAAAACAATAACAACTAATGGATGGGGCAAGCCAGCCCAAAACAAATAGGTTTATTGGGAGGTGTGGGGAGGTGTGCATGTGTATGTGTGTGTGTGTGTGTGTGCAGAGGGAGGTTGTGCTTGGTCTGACACTTTCATAATTCATTATGTCCATAGTAAGAGAAATGTCAGGATCTGGGCAATTAGCACAGCAGCAGGGCCCTGTTGGTTGGTGGTAGTGGAGGTGGGGGGCGGGGGGGGTTGCTTACTGGAGAATAGACAGAGATGGAGCAGAAACAACTACAGTGAGACTGACTGAACTCTGGCAATGAACTGAGAACTTACAGTTTTACTTTTTTTGTTTTACAGTTTAACAACAGTTTTACTTATATTTCCAAAATGACATAAACAGTACACCTTCTGTGTGACGTTTAGCATTTAATACAGAGGACGATATGTTACATTCTGCAGTATGTGTATCATAATACAAGGCAATTATTCAAACAGAAGCCCAATGCAGATGTCAATCCAATGATGCAAATGCACAAATAGCTACATAAGCTGACAGGCAGAAACATTCAACAGTTGCGTAAAAACTAAGAGCAAGATTACAAAAAACAACTGTCAGAGCCATGCATGTGACATTTATCTAATTGTTTTTGACTCAACTCAAGTAGCAGACATTTGACATTTGGCATCAGTTGTGGTCGACTTGGCCACAACACAACCCAGAAGTCCCTTTCCTTTAACTGGCTTTTCTATTTCAGGTGATGGGCACACTGCCAGCAGAAACAAATCCTCTTGATCCTTACAAAGCTGCAAAACATGAAGGGAAATGGCCAGTCTCAGTTTTTCTAATGGGCCCACAGTGTAGTTTATATTAAAACCTGCATCTCCCAACCCCACAACGCATGGCCTCTACCTCTTTGCACATCAACAAATACACATCAGATTTCTATTTCCCCTCCACCTGGCAAAACAGCAGCCATTTTCATCATCCGGAGTGTGTGAAATTTCACACTGATTTTTCACAACACATCTTTTAATATGCGCTCCTCTTTCCCCCCCACATATGAAATCCTTCCATTCTTGGCTGCCAACACCAAAAGATGCAGCCAATCATCTCCAAGCGATGGCAGTTACAATTTTCTGTGGACAATTTGCTCCCTTAAGAGGAAAATTGCTTTCAATATAAGCTCCCTTTGAAAGACAACAACAATAAAAAGATACAACTGTAATGCTGTTGCCTCTGTCAGCACTTGGCTGGGACAGCTTCAGTGGGAACGTATGACTGGGGGATGAGGTGCTTACAAGTCAGCCTTGTAATATCAGCATCTGTGTGAGACAGTCCTGGCAAATGAATCCCACTTTGAACATAACAGCTTGGCATCACATGAAAATTACTGCCATGAGCAGTAGTTGTCAGATATGCTCTTGCCATTGTGATGGTGAATTGTCATTTATTATATGTTGTGCCTGCCTCTGTCAGCTCCTGTTGACCGTGCGTATTGATTTGCAAGAGCAGAAGGGTACAGAGGTCACTTTGATCAACACTCTGCAACACACGGGAATCACACCAAGCTGACATTCCATTACCTGAGACAAAAAGGGCTCAAAACAAAGAATATGTTAAGGAACGCTGGACTTCAATACAGCAATATGACTATAATTAACAGAGAAATGGATGGCTCATGTTGAAATGGCTAGAGGCTGTTTGCTCCCGGAGGCTATTGTGCACTGGAGACAAGTGTGCTGTCTCCTTGATATTACATGCTTGACCTTTTGGCTCTACCTCTCTCCTTGTGGCCTTGTTGCATTTCCTGAGCTTCTTCAAATGAAATATGGTCCTTTCAGGTGCTTTAAAATCACCCAACAGACAAAGCAAGGCAAAGACTGGACCCATATAGGTACAGACTAAAAACACTATTTTCATTTACTTGAATTTCACTTTGAGCAATGCCTAAGTACAGTCAGAAACTCTTTGGTTTGTGCTTCTCAGTAGCACCACAGAATGATGTATGAATGATGGAAGACAAATGGAGGTAAAAATCCTATACTAAACTAATAATATAAAATAATACAAAATAATAAAAAGAGTTATATAGTGAGTTATACAGTATGTATCATGAACTAAAGCCAAGGAAAATCTAGTCTTTAGTAAAAAAAAAATTCTTTGCTGTTTTGAATTCTACATAAAAAGCTTTTGTCTGACTTCTGAATGAGTGATCCTGATACTAACAGTGCAGCTTTTCACTTTCCTTGATTTGAAAGTGTCCTAAGAGCAATTATATGTTACATTATGTTATTTCTGAAATTCACAGGGGAAACAAAATGCACATTATTTTTGTTGTTTCAGTTGAATAGTTTTCAAATTGAATACAGACACAAAATAAAATAAATATCCCTAAAAGAAGTAAGGTAAATCCTTTACTGGCATACTATTATGTGTATGGTGCACAGATAATGTTCAATTTATAGTAAGAGGAGCAAAACACAGGGATTTTTATAACAAAATAAACAAACAGAATGAACCATTGTTTTTACTTGAGCTAGAGAGAAGAACAAACATAACCCTTATGCCCTTAATAAACCCATTCAAAACCCATTATACTATTTAGAAATGCGTGTTTGTTAATCTGAAATCCTAAAAAAACAATTTGACATTTTAAGGTGTGTGCTACTGATCTGACAGCAGCAATATGCTTTTATTTATTAACAAGCTGTTGGCAATAATTAGGAGCATGACTGTGTGCATAGGTGTTTACTTTGACTGCATCGTTGCAGATGAAACGCGTGTCTCAGTGCTGTGCTTTGAGCGAGAGCCTGGTTGACTGGCGTTATTGCGTGGGCCAGCCCTGCTGCTGTCTGTCGTGCCTGTCAAAGTCATGAGAGGATCACTTTATCATCGTTTGTCTACCGTGTCTGACACTATTGAGTAGGAGGGAGCCCTTAGGGAAATGGGGGCAGGCTGCTGTATTTGCTGTATGCTCTGTTTTTACTTAGTTGCTAGCTTGGCTTTATCAAGATTGTTGTTCCAGCCTGTCAGATTGCTTGGTAAGGTTTGTTACACGCCTCCTAAAAAACAGCAGCCTGGCCTCATGTGGTATTACTCAGTATGACGGCTTGTCAAGGCCTCAGTGGCACTATAACAAAGCTGCTCTGTAAGGCCTGAAAAGAAAATATTTCAGTCTGGACCAAAGTGGTGGACCAACCAATTGGCAGCATGGCTAAAAATCATAAAGTCCATAGAAACAGTTCCTTCCCCCTGGATCACCATCATTTAATACCAATAACACAATATTTTAAAATCTTTGCAGTCTCAACAGAAAGACCAAAAACTGACTCAGACGTTTCCTTGCTAACACAGGCATGAAGAGTTCAGTGCATATGGTACTAGCAGATGGACAAACAGACTTGAATCCATCTCAGCTACTAAAGCTCTGTAACAAGGCCAACGACAGTCTCTCCCCATCACCAGCAGATATTAGCAGTGTCCACCATATGAAAACATGACACAACATTGGGAGCTCATTAGCACAACATTATGATGCCGAGAAGCAAATTACATGGGCTATGAGCCTGAGCACAGGAAGTCACAGTATTATTCTGGTGCATTACACTCAAGTGAAACTGATGTAGCTTCCTGTGAAACTGAATAGTCATGCTGCGGCCCAGTGGAATGAGGTTAATGAGTTCTGACTGGTATGACCATTAACAGACCATGTCGGCTGAAAACAGACCAGTTTGCATGACTCAGACAAACTTCAGCCTGTTTATGAAAGATTATCATGAGTGGCTCAGTAGGTATTATGGACTAAATAGACAGTGCCAGCCTTAGTTGGACGATATGGATGATTCAGTGTCAGTTAACACATGTGCCACTACCAGTAAGCCAACATGCCAGCTGGCTCTGCAGATTCTTTGCAATCATCAATTTGAAAGGTCTTATCTATAACTTCAAAAACAAGTGGAGTATTTCCTAGTTAATTTCCAGAGCAAGCAAGGAAAATATGTTCTCCTCTAATGTTAGCTAGGAGAAGAAAGACTCACCAAAAGGATACCAGGCTGAATCACTAGACATGGGTGTATCTAGGTGGGATAAAGGGAATTAGTATTAGAGCAAAAACTGTTAATGACTCTGTAAATAAAGATATATAAAAAAAGGCTTAAGAGTGGGGCATGGCCGGGCATGTGTGCATCTCATATGATAAAGCTTAGTGTTAGTCCTCTCAACGGTGCAGCCTCTCCACAGTTATCATCAGAGGTTTGAGTGGAGAAGCATCTGCACACATCCATAGCCGCTTGTATTACACACCGCTCTGGGGGCAACCCACAATGCAAAATTGATTAATATTTGCTTTCAAAATGACACAGCTTGATGCATGGGGGCTCTCCACATGTAAATGAACACTTTAAAGGAGATGAATAGCCTCAAAGGAGGATTGTAAAGTTCAAGCAGCAGATTTGCATATTTATATTACAAGTTACTGATAATAAGCAGGGCAGGAAGAAGTAAATGCAATCCGTTTGTCAATGTACAACTCCTACATTACAAAACTAGGTCTTATTAGCTTCTGTGAACTGATATGTTCAATTACTTGCCACGGTAGCTGTGCTGAAGATGTATTGTGCTGCGTTTTGACTTTATTATACAATTTAGATGAAGACAGAGACATGAGACAATTGATGATTCATTTAGGATGCCACACCTAACATGGTGAAAGGAAATAAACTTCATCTCAACCAGATTATGTTATTTCTCACTAAAGATATTTATAAAAAACAAGTATGAATTAAATTTCACAATGTGCCAAGATAAACACACACACACACACACACACACACACACAATCAAAGTAATAAAAGTTCTTTTACATATTTCTTTGTTGAGTGCTGGTAGACAACTTATATTTTGTCCTTATGTAAAATCATTACAGCAGTTCAACCTGACCAGCTATGTATGCCAGCATTTATGTTAAAAGAGTTTTCTCTGCAGTCATCACTTTCTTTTGGAGTGAAACAGCTCGCCTTCAGCATGGATTTCCTGTTCCTGTGGAGAGATACAAAGACTAGACACCACTCGAGAGACAAACTGCCATTATGTTTTGTGAGGGGAAAACCAGGAAGCTTGTGGTGTCCAGTAGTGTCCAGGATGATGTCACTTTTCTCCCTTCAGCAAAGCATTATGCCAGTGTTTCCAGTGTCTCTGCTGTTGCTTCATTGCACTATGAGAGGGAGAGTTGCAGAGGGAGAGAACGTCTTTGGTTTTTAAATGTCAGTTGGATTGGTTAAGATTCAGACAAAGTTATATAACTAATATTAATCAAAATAAAATGCCTACTGCTATGGTTACAACCAACACAATGAATAATAATAGTAATAGTACTACACTATACTGTACTACATAATAACAAAATCTGGATCAGCCATTTAGTGGCCATTTATTATGCTGTAACAAAAAAGTACTGCAAAAAAAAAAGCTAACAAAAATAGCAATTAGACCTCATCAGTTAAATTACAGTAAAGTTCAAATGAGATTTTGTTTTTGTCTGAAAAGAAAACATGGAAAAAAAAGCAACACAGAAATGGGACGGTGTCATGTCTCACATGCTGTTTTTTAGCTATGCTAGCGGCTTGATTTTAGGGATGGCCATGTCGGTCGGTCGAATGAAAGTTTCTTTCATTGACGTTCACGGCATTTATCACATTCATGTTATTGTTGACACATAATAATTTCACACTGCAGAGCTTCAAACCCTGCTGTCACAAATCAGCAAACAGATAACACGTTTAGCAGGGTCAGTAGCTGTCGAGACTTGAAAATATTAATAGTACAGCTGCCAACAATGTCAAGGGGATGTGATAGTCACTGAGATATTAGACGAGTAAACATTACAGCTTACAGTAGGTGATGTTACACTGTGGGGTGCAACAGAATGAGAGAAGTTTCCTGACAACAACTGTAATGTAGGAGTTGCTGTGCCGAAATATGCCGATAAAAATCATGAAATCTAAAAAACCTCTCAGTAAATTGGCAATACAAAACACCTGTTACTCAAAGCTTAGTGGGCCTTTATGCATATGTAAAGTAGTATAATAGCTGGTATCAGATAGCAGATAGACTTCAATAGCTGGTGTGATATGAGGAATAGGAGAGAACATATGTTGCATGAAGCCACTGGATGAGAAAGATGATACGGCCAAAACAAAACACAATATATGAGTAATCTAATATGTGCCATATGTTGACCATACATATAGGACCTCCTCTCTTTGCTGAAGTGAAAAATGAAATCAAATATCACAAATGAGGAAAGGCCATTAAATTAAGATGATAGAGACCAACCGTAGTGTAATGCACACCATCCTTTGAATGGGACATTTTTGTGTTTGGCTGACACTCAATATCTCAGGTTGCCCCCCCTCCCTTCTCTTTTTCATCAGATGAATTGCTTCTATTGAGCTCCTTAACAAGTCATTATAGTGTGGTGCTTGGAGAGGGCCTAGCCAGGACTCCAGGTGTTAAAACACACTTGGCTCAGCTGGCAGGCCAGACTAGCAGGAGAGTCAGCCAGCCAGACTGCTCCTCCTCACCTCCTCCGCTTCTTCACACTGTTAGAGGGGACTCCAGGTCTGCTTGAGACACTTATTCACACACATTCAAACACACACACTGCACACACTCGTGCATAATTTTTATCTATTGAATGATATGGTGAGGATATTAATTTAGCACTTTAATTCCCTAAACACTAACCATATAACCATCTCTACTACATGCCTAATCTTAACACTAACCCCGGTGTAAACAGATCATTCCCCCAAATTAACCCCAAATTTAAACTAGCTCCTTAAAGAAGTGTGGAAGTAGTGTAAAAATACACAGACACACATAAGTGGGAGGCCAACACTTATTGAAAGTGCTTATTACAATATTAAACATGTTTCCTACTAAAACACTCAGCAGACATTTAGTCAAGTGCCCCACTGTGCAACACATCCACTCTCAGTATCTAATAAGAATGTTAGTTTTGCTAATGAATTGGACATAAAAAGCATCAGGAGACAAATTCAATTTAATTTGGTTCAATTACAGTGACTATTAGAGAATAAAACATATTTGTTGGTATATTTATGAAGCTGATGTTGGTAAGGACAGGCCAGCGGTTGAGACCTTGTGCTACGGCCGAGCCATAAATCTCCATCATTTTAACAAGTAGAGACAGGAACCAATTTGTGACATTTATGTTTTTTTTTTTTTATTCTCTCAAATATGACTGAAGAATGGACATATCTGTGAAGCGATGATGATAACACTAAATCTAAATCAGAGTGGAAAATGAATTTTAACGGGCTTGTCGTTACAGTTTAACTCTCATAAGGAGCTACTCCTTCTGTCACGTTAATTCAATTCCAGATCATGATGATCTCCACAGAACACAGAAACTTCTGAACCATAAAGAGGGTCTTTAAGGGCAAGCATTGCATGTTGGAGAGGGAGAGATATGTCCTGTAATTGAATAATAAACAATGTCTAAATTGCATTATAGTCATCCAGAGTAATTGGATTGGACGAAAAAATGCAAGCAAACCACATAATAATAACATATAAAGAAATGGATTGAGAGCAGTATGCTGGTCATTGATGGGACAGGAAGGGTCTGTGCTGGCCTCTGACTCCAGTTTAAACTAATATCATTATAGCAGAATCCTTGACATTTTTATTCTTGTGAAGTCGAGAAAGTAGTATAAGAAAATTATACTACAGATGAAAGAGGGATCTGACCTCATTATTTAAAAGAAGTGTTTTTTTCCTAAAGAAAAGGAAAACCACAAAACCATAAAAACAATGTTAATGCATTGGGGTGGAAGAAAATGTGAAGTGCTCAATCCAATCATTACACTTGGGAAGCTCATATAAATGTGGTGGAAATAAATCAATGAGGGAATGCACCAACTTCAGCAAACCTATTAATTTACTCGAGTCAACTACAAGGATATTTTCACACCTTCTGCATGAGAGTTGGTTATGTCTATGCAGCCTTAAGAACAGGTGGAAACTCTAATACAGTATGTGTTCAGCAGGTGTAACATGGATATTTTGTATTAGCTTCATGGATATGAGGATATTGGATATTCTCAGACCTCCATCCTTAAATGTAAAAGCTGTTAAGTTTATATGTCTGAAGTTTATTTTGCTCATCGGGACCTCTTACACGTGCACCAACTCATTACTTCCCTACACACACACACACACACACACACACACACACACACACACACACACACACACACACACACACACAGCATATTGAACCACATGCACCTTCACCCCTTCACCACAGACACACCATTTTCCCACTGGAGGAATTAAGTGAGACAACCCGAAAGAGTGAATACCTCAGCTCAGCCAGCATGCCTTGTCGTGCATGGCGTAATCTGATAATATAAATCATAATTGTGTTAGATGTAATCCATCTGACTTTCAGTTTGTCGGGGTCAGGGTAGGAAGCAAGGCCCCACTTGCCATCAATTATCAGACATAAGAGAGTAGTGGATGGAGCTCTCCTCTATAAATAATATGGTGGGGCCACGGCGCTGCCGATCGATGCCGTACAGTTCCACTGTCATGGCTTTAATGGCAGCTGACTTTCTTGGCTGTGCAGATCAATAGCGTGTCTCCTCAGGGCTCAGTCTGGGTCCAGGTCATGCCTGGTGACGGGGACGTAAATGACACCTCTGTTGTGATTTGAAAAAATGCAAGCCTTTTGGGTTATTTAGTCCCACTTCGGGGTGCACAACCTTTTTCCCCGCGCCTAGAGGGAACACCTGTTGAAATGAGTCAGATCTTCTGTGATTATCTGCTGCTACCTTCTTCAACAAAATATTCAAAAATAAGGCATTTTTTTTTCCCTTCTAAAATAAAATCCATGTGCATTTGTTTTCCACTACCCAAGAGCACCTTCAGTCACTGCTTAATTCATGTGTATCTAAATCTCTTTTACTATTTTCAACTGATCACAGTGTCTTCCTGTACACACAGGCAGGCAAACAACACAGGTACTGAGTAAAGTACAGTACAAGGTCCAAAAGAAAAAAAAGTATATATATCTATATTTTTTCAGAAGAAATTCCTCACACTACAGATTTCTATTCCCTGTGTTCCCAGGGTATGTAAACAAGGAGGGAGCCCAGGGTGGTTTGAAGTGATGTCTAATTGAAAAACATGAAGAGGCACAGCTGCTCAGTCTGAATGTCAATGAAAGCAAGAATGACAGACAGCACAGCAGGCAACCAGGCCATGATTGCTTGGCCAAGACTTACGAGACACATAAACAAACACACACAAACCGAGTTAACATGGAGACACAGACACAAAGCCAAAGTAGGTGGTATCAACAAAAAACAAAAAACAAAAAAAGCAGCAACAGACAAATAAAACCAAGAAGATGGGGGAGATGGCTAAAGTGTTTTGCCTGCAAAGGAACACAAGCATAGAGGTTAAAAAACCTGACCCTTGAAAACCAAGATGTTTATCATAAGGACATAATGTTGGTTGCATGTAAAGTACTGAAACAATTAATCAATTTCCGCTGCACACACACAGACTTCTAAAGTGTTTCTCCTTTAAAGGAAAACAGGAATAAATCACCAACATCAGGATAAAGGAGAAGCAGCGAAAATAGGATATTGAGCATGAAGAAAGCATAATCTCAAATGTCATGTGTAAAATACTTCAACAACATCTCCAGGGTGAGCAGATAGACGTGAGATAAGAGTTGTTTGTGTCACAGAGAGGCCACAGAGCTGACACAAATCTGTGCCCTTGTCCATTTTTACGGAGGAAGCGGCCTCACTGTGAGGGCCGGGGGTGTGAGAGATAAACTACATTCATAATAAACAGAGATATGGGTCAGCAGACAAGTGAGGCCTCGTTTGCCAATTGGCCCTTTCTATTGTTCTTTTCCCTCCCCCTGTTGTTCTAAAAGGAAATGAAATGAGAAGTGAGTCTCATCTTCCAAAATACAGACATTTCTGTTTCATTTTGGCTAAAGAAACACCCCAATGTGAATGAATCAACCTCTGGTGAAGCACTTAGGGTGGGGAGGAGCTCTTGAGAGCATGTCTGACTTTGATGTTAACACAATCCTTCTCTATAAAAGCATGCCACACAACTTTTGGCTCTCCAGCACTTCAAATGCTTGGACAAAATAGTATTATAGAGCTGCTTCACACTTAATACATATATACTGATACTGGATCTGCTTCATTATACAGGCGTTGCACTGTAGAAGACAGGACAAAGTCATCAGATACTTATACAGATACAGAAGTTCAGCTTCCACTCTGTGACTTGCCCATGTTGTGTAGACATGACATGTGGTAAGCCTTCCTCAACTGATTGCTTTTTCAGTGATACAATACTTGGAACAAAGTACGAGCTTGACACCGTTCACAGTCAGTGGCCGACATCAAAGAGAAACCTGCAGTAAATAGCTCTCAGGGCCTTGGCCACACTAGAAGCAAGACTCAGGTTCAATTCCAATGCACTTTTTCCAAAAGCTTATTTCACTGAGAACAAGAAGAAACTTGCGTAAAGTATAAATCAGCGCTCCAGAGGCTGTGTTCATTGTCCATAGACTTCTATCCCAGAGAAGTAATTGAGTGTGGAGGGTCGCTGATACTGGAAGAGAGGGAGAGCGTGTTTCTGCTCTGCTGCTGCCATCGGCTACTCAGGGCCCGGGCCGCCCCTGGAACTAATGGAGCTTCCTCTGGGCCGCTTTTCCCCTCAGATGGGCACAGCTGGGGGAGATCCGCCACCCAGAGCTGGGTTACATCCCCCTCCACACCCAGCTGCTGCCTCCTCTCCCCTGTTCCTGCCTCCCAGTCCTGCCTTCAGTCTGCTGCACAGCGCTCACTCCTAACAGAAGGGGAGGTGAGCGTGGGAGTTCCAGGCGTGGGTGGACCACCGTGATGAGTACAGTCAGGCTCGTATCTGCCTTCAGAGATAGGCGGTTGCACTGCCTTGCCCACTTGTACATATCAGGTCCCACTACAGAGGCCAAGAGACAGGCATGCTTAAATAACACGGCCGTCTATCAAGGGCAATGAAGCCGGCTATTTCTGCTGGACCATGGGGCGGTCTGCCTTTTGATATGCCTCTGTGGAGCAGCTCTGTGGGCTCGCTCAGCCCTCCACCTCTGACATTTTACATGGCCTAGAAGAGAAGGCCGGGAAAAAGTACCTGTGTCATAAAAACGTTACAACAGCACTGTGAAGCAGGCACGCAGGACTCTTTGATGTTGCCACCCTGCATTCTTTGTCCACTTGACTCTGTACTGGGTGTTACTTTGCAGATCTGACTCAACTTTACAAATTTTTAATATTAGTGGTTTATTATAAGCAAATTATACTTCCATTAAATTCAAATAATATTCATGTATACAACTGCTTAACTGTTTAAAACGTCACTCAACCAAAGGCAAGGTTTGCCAAGTATCTTGCATCCGCGGCGACAATCTCGCTAACAATACCACGAAGGACTCCCCTCCCACTTTGTGTGTGACGGATGGTGCGCGTATGTGAGCAGGTTATAAAAAAGTGTACTTCCACACCGTGGAACTTGTAAAACATAGCAAGGGCTACACCCTCTGCAGCCACACAGCAGGATCCAATTAGGACTCTTATCTACTAATTATGTCCCTTACACATCTGCATTCCAGAATTTAAAAAAAGCCTGCTGTCCTCTCTCCGTAACAAGCACTCGAATTAATGAGATTGCTCTGTAATTGAACCTCTCCGTGGGTCCCTTGGCAGAGAAAATAAGTTACATTTGTATTAACAGAGCATCAATCAAAGCTGATCAAATGATAAACAGTGGTGATGATCACAGGCGCAAAGGGTTTGCACCTTTATGTAAATGTAGAGTCCACCTTGGAGCAGAGGCACATGCAGTGGAGGCACTGGGCGAGAGGAGCACTGTCTCAGACTGGGCCACTGTGGGGCGCTGTGCTCCAGATCACAAATGTAATCAGACAGAGCTCATGTGAATACACAAACACATCCAGTGTCTACATGTTTTTGTGTGATAATGACACACACGCACTCACGCATACATACTATAAGTTGAACCAGTTTTATATTTTCTTTGCATCTGGTGCTTCCAGACTGAGCTGGAATACATCCCATTGTTATCAGAAAACATACTATAAACACTAGTGGTGTTATTTCTTTCTTGTTTTGCCTTAATTAGTATATCAGATCACATGTAAAACATAACAAGTTGCTGTGTGCAAGGCCAATAATATAAGGCCAGAACTTTTTGGTATATTGTAGATCAATTTCAGTACACTTTTAAAAAGGAGTTTTTATTTCAATTTTTTAGTAATTCAGTAACTGTATCTTGCATCTTGAATGGTTTTCATATGCGATTATATATTAGGACATAATGATTACATTAAAAGATGAATCTGTATTTTTGCCTGATGAAAGTCATAAAAAGGTTTAAGGTTCACATGCTAATACACCTTTGTGCCTTATAGCATGAATTTGATCTCCGGTTAAACAAAGTTTCGGTATGACGAAAAAGGGTAGAGTTCATTCAATTTCCATGAACATTTATTCCATGAATGTAGATTCAGTCAAACAGGCCTTGTGTAACTTGACCTCCATGTGCAGATCCTGGTAGGCCCGTACTATGCACATGTAAACTAGATACAAAACAACACAAGGTTACACAAGTTCATATTTCAGTGAATTAACTATATATAGATGGAACTGAATTTCTTCACAAATTATGCAATGACCAATATGTTATATTTTATATAAAAAAGGCCATTATCTTCCATAACTTTACAGTTACTTTTACACTAATATACTATTAAGTGTGTCCACAATGAGTTGAAATAAATTAGTGTAACAGCAGAACAAGCTTTAATTTCTTGATTCCCATTACCAACATTACAATTTCTGGCATTCGAGTTACATTCTAATTATAAAACTATTCTGATGCATACAAAGATGCTGTGCTTTCCCAGGCAAACTGGCTATTTCAAGATTTTTTTTTTTTGAGGACACAACCATGCAGTCAAGTGTTCTCACAGTTTAACACGTGCTTGAGACTTAAGAGAGGGAGACATACTTACAGCGTGGAGGTTAGCACAGGTATGTAGAGTGGAGACCCAGCGGTTAGCACTGGAAAAACACCACGACAAGCAGATGGAACATGCTCATCACTTTGCACGACATTTAACAGCATGCATCCCTTCAAATACTGCGTAATTATACTGTTCGTTTGCTTCTTTTTAAGTCTGTATAGAATAATCATAATCAATCAATCATAATCAAAATGTTAATTATGCAATACACTTTTGTACTAAACGTGTTCTTAAAACACTATTCATCATTGATTTTTAGATTAGAACATCATGAGGAAAGGTTATATTCACAGTGAAAAAAGGCTTTACTTTACTCTTAGTTTTATATTTGCCTCCTAATTTGAAAAGTGGCTCTTATCATTTTCTTTTCCATTGCTGCTGTTCTGTTGGAACCTGGCCATTAATAATTGTTAATAGATGTGATCCCTGACCTGGACCTTGTGTCATAGTGATAGTCAACCATGTCTCTTATATGACTGGACAAGGAAGACAACAGATCTGGAGGTGAATGGAGGAGGCAGAGGCTTTCTTGCGAGGCTGAGCTCACTTTATTAGCATTGATTCCCCTTTTTATGTATTTTGTCACAGCTAATGCTATCGATCAGAGCAGCCACTAGCCATGCCCCCTTTAAAAGTTTAACAAATTCTTTTGTGTGTGTGTGCCATTTAGCCTCAAAAGTGTCTGGTGTCCTTTTAGAGGCATTAATCATCCTTGGAGAGAGATTGTGCTCCTGTTACAAACAGACCATGGTGGAAGTTTAAAGAGGGCTTTGATGGGCTACATCTGCTTTGTGTATTTAGAAAATATTGTATTTTGTGAAGATTTTAATTATGCCATGTCCTAAGCAAAGACTTAGATTCCTATTTCTTTCCAAATATCATATTGCATGTTGTTGATGGGATATTACCTTGTTGTTGGTGATTATTGTAGCACAGAGCGATGGAGAACCAGCTGTCACACCAATGTAGCGGCTCTTTCTGAGAAAAGAGGAGAAATGAAAGGAAAGAAGTTGGGTTTTAAGATGCCTGGCTAGTGTTGGTGTCAGCTCTCCTCTCCTCCCCGTGGCCGAGCATGTTGACAGTACAGCCACGAACAGCAGCTAGGGATCGAGCTCAGTTCACATGTCCCCTCCATCTCAAACAGGATCCCCACTGAGGAGAAGAATAGCAATTAGCATGCTAAAGGTAGCACTAATGCGAGACCATCTTTGAACCCCCTCTGAACCAATCTGCCCATTACTAGCCATGGTAATGGGCAGATTGGCTCAGTGTTTGTACAGGATAATCAAGCATGTGGAGTTTAGTGAGCAGATTTCGGAGGCTAACTTGTGTTAAACTGAGGGTCAGAGAGTCAGTCAGCAGGGATCTGAAATGGAGCATCACGTGTAGCCACATTAAGGACATTTATTTACGGAAAGAAGATCATATTAAATGCAACCAAATTGATAATATACAGAATTGCAAACAGTGTGATCTTTAGCATGGAGCTTTAAACACCTAATGATTTAAAAATCTGGGTAAATTTGGGCTACCTTTTTAAATAATCTCTGAAAAAATAATGTTAACGGTTTCTGTTCAAGTGCTTGTGGATGCATCAGTCTGTTGTGGTTCAAGTATGAAAAATACGGTACATTTGAAGGATAAACATATATATGGTTTTCTACCCAAGTATCCTCACATGACTGCGTGCCTTCATCCCAGCTAAAAGTTTAGAAGAGCTGCTGAACATAACTGGCCATAGGAAATGAATGGTGCAGAAAACTTAACTTAACTTTAAATCCTAAAAAATAGGCTGCATGTTATTTGTACATCCACAGGTTCCTTTATGCTGAATTTATACTGGTTTTTAATGCTGCCTGTTGGCTTTTCGCCTTTAAATCCAGTGTTTTCTTATTTTGTTGAAACAGAATCTCAGTGTCTTCTTGTGCATACAGAGCAGCAACTAACCCACTATGGACTGGATGAAAGGTACTGACAAGTGCTGATTCTGAGGACAGACAGGATGGACATCCATCTGAAACATGACGTAACATGTTGAATAAAACACCACAAAGCAAGTGGTGTTCAGCCTGTACATGCTAAGCCTGTATGTTTAAGAGTTCTTTTTCCTTACAGTTTTGCAGTTTTGACCAAATCAGCAGCAGCTGAGCTTGTTGCAGGTTGAAATTTCCTTGATTATATGGATCATATTGTTTATTCTGCTGTAATATTATTTCCACAGAAGTTTCAGATTTAACTATAGAAAATTTGACACTACATCTGTCAGCTGTTAATTCTAAATATCAATACGTGTGTGCATGTAAGCGATCATGCACATGCACGTATCCAGGGCACCCCCCCGCCACTGAAAATTAGTTCCTGCGCACATGTTCTTCTTTTATCTGACCAAGAGTCCAAAACCTAAAGATATCCAGTTTGAAATTATACAAAACAGAGGAAAGCAGCAAATACTCACATTGGAGAAGCTGAAATCAGAAAATGGTTGGCAGTTTTTTCTTGAAAAATGACCAAAATGATTAATTGATTATCAAAATAGTTGCATACAAATTTTGTGTCAATCAACTAATGGATTAATTGAATTATCGTTGTAGCACTAGTCTCAGCAGGCTTGTTCTGTTGCCTCAGATTCTCTCTGTGATTTCTTATTTTGTGTTTTCTTGGAGCCAAACGTACAATACATGTTATTTTTATTGACTCAGCTATCTCTAACCAAATTAATAATTTATGTAATTTATATATTGGTCAAATTAGTATGTTATACTTTTGCCTTTGTCTGACAGCATAACCATACAGCTAACAACACCTATGTTGTGTCATCAACTACATTAAGAGACAAAACAAGTCATTATGTTGAGCACAATAGGAAGACATTTAAGTACTCCACCATCAGAAGGTTGACAATCCTGTGTCAGCCTCTTTGAGACTTCAGGTTTCATACTATAACGTGATGCCAATGTTTCCTTCTATTTCCTGTGGTGGAAAACGCTCGCTTAGAGTGAACGGAAGCCCGAACCGGTGTAAAAAAAAAAAAAAAAAAATGGGTTTACAGATCCATGTGCTTTGGAGTTGACATGGTCTGAGTCTCCCGTGTGCCAGCAGAGCTGCAGATCAGAGTGTGTGCACTGAGACGGGCTCGAGCGTTCCTCATCAGCTTATGGTAATGTTGAGAACAGTGTGACTGCTCCAATAGAGAGCCAGCTGACAGCTAGTGACATGTCGTGCCTGTCACCTGACACCTGCCAATAGAGGGGGAGGGCCACACACACGCACACACACACACACACACCTGATAATCATAGAATTATACACAGCGTGCCTCTTTCACTAACCTCTCCTCTCCCGGGACCCAGCTGTTCATGAAATACCTCCCAGTAAGACAGTGGGGATGGAGGAGAGGGGCAGCTGGGGGAGGCTGGAGGGTGGGTTGGAGGGGAGGAGGTGGAGAAAAGGCATTAAAAAAAAAACCCATCGCGCCTCACTGGCTCCCAATACCATGCACATTTTTAAGAGAGACAAAGTGAAAAGATACAATTTCACTCAATGAGGCGGGCTGCAAAGGCAGGCACAAAGGAGACAAGATAGTGCAATCTAGAGGTCACTGACACTGCCTCTGCTGTAATTACTACACTTCCTTTAATACTTCTGCAATGCAACTGTTCTCCCACCCCCATCACCAACTCCAACACACACACCTCTTCCAGATGAACATGAACATATCAGTAAGAGAAGTGTTTGCTGTTACAGCTGTATTGTGTGAGCTTTTTGCGATTGAGCTTTTTCATGTGCCGATCTTGTTGATATTAGTTGACAAAGAGCAGGTTTGTGACCCTTTTACCCAAACCTCTGGATCACGCTAAGAAACATATTCCCTATCCTCATTTCTCACTCCGCTGACTGTCCATGGGGGAATAAGATACATAATAATAACAGCTCTTTGGTTTCTGGTAACATGACTGTGGCATTAAACTTCAGGTCACAGTGTGGATCAAAAGTATCACAGCTGAAATAGGTAAACCAAACCTGAACACACATTAACTCAAATGGACATAAAGCTATTGCAGACCTATGGGTTTGGTCTGGTCTCCACTGAAACTTTAAAGTCTATCATTTGGCCTGACTCTGTTTTTGTTTAAAGTATAGGTCTACTGAAACTGCCAGATTAATCTGGAACAGTTTTCAATTGCGATTCAGGTTCAAATTTGCCATTTTCAAACAGGAAAGTAATGGCAAAATCCAAAGGGATTCAAAGTGTGTCTTCTGTTTGTACAATACTTGACACTTTATCATTTTTCAAATCAAAGTTCTGTCCCACAAGAGAAATTCAAGGGTTGTGCGGGAATGAATCACATGAAAAAGCAGTGTATTTGTCTTGGGTTAAGTTTTGATGTGTGTGCTTGTGTTGCTGTTTTAAAGGATTGCAAGCTGGGTAAAGGAAAAGGCTGCAGTCAACAAAAGACATTATATACCATGCCCAGCCAACCACTTAAGATATCTTTGAAGATGAATCAATCACTATATTATAATGAAAGTCCACAAGGTGCCTGGCTCATGATCGAACACTGCGTCTGCACTTCATAGCAGTCTACAGGGCATTGATGCTCTGATTGATCACAGAATGGAAGTGACTGGAAAGAAGAAAAGGATTACGCTTGTCAAATGCAGTCAATACACCAGGCCGGTGGTCAAATGTTTGCAGTAAATCTCAAATAGTGTCTGCAAAGCTAAAAAGGAAAAACAGGCCAAAAAAAAAAAAATTCATTTGCTCAGAGGACCATCCTCTTGCATCCCCACTCAAACTGACAGGCCTGCAAATATGCGGTGGGATGAGTAGCCTAAGGCTTTAGGAGATTAGCAATGCTTTAAACATCAAAACAGCCCTTTCTATTATCTAGAGAGGGACCTGCCATCTAAAACAGATTTAGCTCAGACCAAAGAATATATACTGCTTCATACACAATCAATGTGCATTATTGTTTTACTTCTGCAAGATTGTGATTTCAAACTTTCATGGTTCTCGTCCTTACACCACAGGTTCAGTGTGTGTCTCTTGACAGTACTGGTATTAAGTGTTGCCCCATTTGAAGAAATTATACTCACAAGTCAAAGCATGAAATCCCTGCGATGGCATGAGGATATTGGAAACAGGTAACAATGATATCTGCGCATCAACCAAAGCTCAGCGGGACTGCTATTGGGCTTAGTGTATTCAATGCGCCAATCGCTTTAGTGTTATTTACAGAGGGTTTTTCTTTTATGGAAAAATCAAGACGTGATTGATTCAGGTTAATGTGACTGCAAGCCAGCACCAAGCAGCATTTCAGTGCTCAGGTTAACAGAAAACACTAACTTCCATAAAGTGCTATGGAGATAAATCACAGTTATCCTGACAGCACTGACAGCAGTTTAAGCAGCGGCAATCATCAGAAGCACCTCGGGAGCCCCTGCACTGCTTTTTGTAAAATGTCATGGGGGGTTGATGGAAGGGGAGGAGACGGGTGGGCTGGCAGAGAGACTGGGGTGGGGAGGGGGTGGTGGTGGGGGATACTGGGAGAGATGGTCATATCAACCACCCATCAGTGTGCAGATGCTTTACATAAACATCCCAGAGCAGTAAGCAAATTCTGTTGACGAATAAAGGTAATAAAACAGAGAGGGGTTGGAGGGGCGACCGGTCCCAGGTGTATTCCCCTCTCTGCATGCTCACTCACTCACCAGCTCACCCGAGTGAGATTATGGTGTTTGCTTTTATCTGTCAGAGATCAATATTTCAAACGTCCGATAAAAGAGGAAATTGAACTGGGAATAGACTGAAGTGCTGTAAACGTACAAAGCACAATTATCAAAAAGCACTTAAACTGCCTAATAGGATACACATATTAAAAATCCCAGTTCAAATGGATGTCTCACAGCCATAATGAGAACCGATTCTGGTCTCCCATCCCCACTAGCCCCACTGCTGTCTTTTGATCACAACACAGTGCCCTTCTGGATGCAGTCACAGTGGTCACTCTGGGTAGTATATGGACCCCTGGAGACTGCGCTCACTGTGTTTTAACATGCCGCCATTAGGTGTGAATGACTCTTTCGGCCTTTATGGGAAGTGCATTATGGATTTAAACTTTGCGTGAGAGTGCTAACTGTGGGGATACAAGGACATGTGAGAAGCCCTTAGAAACAAACAGAAAAAGAGGTGAGTGCATAACCCTCTTTTGTTAGAGGAAGGTCAAGAACTATGCTCTGGGTTCATGAAGAATAGCAAACCCCAGTAATTGTCACATTGAACTGACCAACTTTCTACAAGTTATATGCTGAACCAAAGGAAAATCAGACACCCTCTGCACAGCCCAGAATGCCAAGTTCTCACAACAGCAGAAGGAAGTCATCTGTAAAAACAACTCAAGCTGACTTTGCTCAGTACGCCCAGACAGATATATTTAAAAATACAAACAGAGCTAAATTAGCCACTTACAAGTGTAGTTAGCAGCTGGGTTTGTGCATGAAGGCCTGCCCACGACAGGCAGGGTCACTGGACCGATCTGTGACTGAGCAGGAGTCAGAGCCAATGAACGAGCTGGTAGGGGGTATTCAGTCCAGGCCTGCACTACAGGTAGAGTATCTGTGTCAAGACAGCTTCCACAAATGTCAGTTCTTCACGAAATATGGAAAAAAACTTTTTCCTGACTGTGTGCAAAAATGTTCTTTAGCATTTGGAGATAATGAGCAAAAATATAAAGGCAACATGTATTGTCAATTATACTGATTCAGAATTAATTTAGTGATAAAAAAGAAAAAGAAGGAAACTACTATTGATTTCGAGATCAAATGAAACCTTAACACAGAATAACTGAGGGACTTTGCTAATATTTACCACCAAGTTACAGAGTAAGATGTGAAATATCAAGGGCATGATGCAGAAAATATTTCCATGGTGTATTATATTTAGAATATCCCTTTAAGCAGAGAACATTAGATAGCTTAGATGACGGAGCAGCTTTCCATTATGAAGATATAGCGGACTTGCTTTTACTGATATCCGGGAATCTTCAGATAAAGACATCCTATTACTCCTTGACATGATATGATACGCCGGCCTATTCTTCTCCACCCTATCTAAATTATCCTTCATTAGAAACCTGATCAATATGCTCTCTTGATTAAGTGGGATGAGAGACACTCATTTCATTTTCAAGCATTTTTACGAATCGATGGCAAGATTATCTTCCAACAAATGACAGAGATGCAAGGAAGGCATTCTGAATGCAGGCCAATAACATCATCTCTCACCATCTTGTTTTTCTCTAACACCCCACCAAACACACACACTTGCATGTGCATTCTCACACAATGATTCACCACTTTAACACATAACTTGCATGAACAGATGCACACACTCACTACACAGTCGCAGAGTAAATCATGGAACTTGGGAATCACTGGCCTAATATAATTGCAGACAGAGCCTTTAATCGGGAATGGTAAGACATTAAGTAAATTAGTTTTTAAAGATTTAAGATGTTTAAAGATTTCATTTGCAGATACCTCTGATTCAATGTAGCAAGGGGAATCACTGTTGATTGAAACTGATAGATGGTGGAGCTCTGTAAAATGTGTTGACACCGCAAAGCCAGGCTTCATTATGGAACAGTATTTACCTCGGATTTTCCCTGTGTATGTTTTTAACCTTTATTTATCCGGTGAAGTGTTTAACTGAGCATGCTGTGTTCCAGTAACACTTGCTTCACTTGAAAGTTGTGTGTGTTTTCATAGCTTGTAGCTGTAGAAACATATTCTTCTAGTTTTCTCTCCAAAGAGCTCCACTGGTATCTCTGGGGGATCAGTGCCTCACTCACGAGCACCTTGATTGTAGATCTTAAATTATTATCTCAATATTTTGGAAAATGCTTTTTTACTTTCTTTACAAGAGTTAGATGGGAAGATTGATACCACTTTCATGTATAAAGTATAAAGGTAGAGTCAATAGGTGATTAGCTTAGGTTAGCAGGAGAAAAACAGCTAGCCTGGCTCTGTCAGAAGTTCAAAAAGACGCTTACCAACACCTCTAAAGCTTAGTAATTAACACATTGTATCTTGTTTGTTTAATTTTTACACAAACAGAAATTTAAAAATGACAATTTGTGGTTTTAGAAAGAGTTACGTGCTATAGCTAGCGAGCCTATTACAGTTTATCTATCCATCCTGATCCTCTGTGCAACATCTGCGGCTATAGAACTTATGCATTTCAGCAACAAGGGAGTGGTCCAACTCAGTTGTTTTGTTTTATAACACCAGAAGTAGGGATGCGTTGCATTGTGTAGGTCAACATCTGATGCTTGTAATCACCGTGCACCTGCATTAAGCAAATATCTGACCAGTTTTACAATATAATGTACAGTATTAAGGACTGCCAGAGCTGTAAGAACTTGAGAGACTTTCTTCCACGGCAGTCAAACATCAACTGCTATTTACGTAGCAGTGCCAATTAAATCGGTATTCTGCACAGCGCTGGGATCAGCTGGTCATGTATAGTTATACTGCAATAGTCATTGTGACTGGTCAGAATTCATTGGCATTTGTGTTTTTTTATGTTAATGTATATAACAGTATGAAAACATCAGAAAGTAATACAATGAAAGCAAATCTTTTTAACACACCATCTCATATGCCTGTATGAAGTCAATAAATCAGTCAGATGTAAACAATATCAGTCCAGATTTATATGGGATTATTATTGTGTGACAAGCTGAATTTTCATAAGTACATCATTAATAAAATACTATGTAATTACATAGTTGGGTGAAAAGTTGAACTTACAATCATCTTTAAAAATCAGTTTCCAGACCAAAAGATCAAAAATCAACTTGTTCAGTATTTGTTTGTGACGAAAGCAAATAATGTTGCCAACTTGGTAACCTGCATCAGCGTACTGATAAGTTAAGCATCAGTGTTTCGTCATAGAAACATCAAACTATGTGCTGCAACACAATGCTAACTAGTTGAGCCAGTTTAGCTAGTTAACGCCGTAGGTAGTGATGGGTCGTGCCATGCCGATGATTCGGAGCGTGTGTCGAGAAATCCCGGAAGTTTTTAGTGAAGCGCGTATCGACGCTTGTGTCGTTTAGGGCGTGTGACGTCACTGATGACGTTCGAAGCCTCGCTGGTTCAGGAAGTGGTTCGAGTATAGGCGCGATTTATGAACATACCGCAATGGATCTGCTCACACTTCCTGGGTTAGTGTTGGAGATTTGTTGGTTTGTGTGTGACATGGAGGTGTATTTAGTTATACTGCCCCTTACCTTGTTAAAACACTGCAACCGTTTGAAAACAGTTGTTCCCCTGTCATTATGAGTTA
>LKNJ01000248.1:0-105241 GCA_002120245.1 Maccullochella peelii
TACAAATCTGGTTTTTTGGTTTACAAATCTTAGTTTTTGGTTTACAAATCTTAATGAGACTATATTCACTCCATAGGTGCCACTGTCGCAAAGTCAAGCGGATCGCTTTCAGTTTCTCTCAGAGCCTAGCTACAACCAACAACACAGGACACACTGCATTTGTTTCCAATTTTCCGTTAAGAAGCCAAAACATCTTGATTGCCCCCTGGTGGCTGGCTGCAGTATAGGTCATCATAAACCTCGCTCCATGTTAGCAGATGGGACATGTGCCAAACTGAAAAATCAAAGTACACGTCAAATACATTTTTCCCAAAGATGGTTTCTGTTCGTTTCTGTATGTTCAATTGTTCATTTTTGTGATAAGTTTGGTTTTAATTAGTTATTTGATGCTTTAAAAAGGGGTTGTCACGTCATGATTGACAACTGTGAGTGTGCTCGTGATTGGTTCGGGCGGGTGTATGGGCGGATCTCGATCACTTCTGCGCAGACTCTGGCTCCAAATGACTTCACCAGCACAAGATGGCAGCAACTGTATCCACAACATTTTGGCTTAATTTTTGTACAGTAGGAGGAAGTGGAGATACATCGTCCATCTTTAAATACAGTCTATTGTTTTTCATATGACAGTGGAGGGTACTGGCATGCTGGATGTAATGAAGGCTGCACACTTTAGAGAGATACATTTGCACACAAAGCTTTGTGAAAGTTACATTTGTAATTTGTCTCTGGCACAGCGTTGGAGAGGTGTCAATTGAACTCTATTATGTCCACTTCTGTGTGTCGTATCTCTTTTAGCTATTGTTGGGGTGAGTGGTCACAGTGCAAACCTTATCTTCCACTCAATCTGCACACCATTCATTTGAGAGCTTTGCCTGGGTAAGAAGGGAGCAGACAGCGCTTAAGGCAGACAGGAAGAGCTTTGAAATGCATTGGAGTGACTCCACTTCCCGTCCATCCTCTCAGATCTCCATTAGCTCACCAAGAGTTGCACTCTAGCCCTCAGCAGCAGGCGCCAAGATATCCTATTATACACTGCCACTTGTGATAATTGCTTGTACCCAGCAGTAATACTGAGTAAAAATAGGTAGTGAGTTTGTATGTTTGGGTGTATGCGCATGTGTCTGTGTGTTTATGTGCCCGCATTGTAGACAGGTATTTTGCTTTGTGAGCATTGGGACAAGAGTGGTTCCTGTTGACCGCTCTCTGCCGTGGTCAAACTAGGCTGTGTTGTGCCGAGCCTCAGATCATGTGCAGAGCCATTACGTGAACCTGGTGCATTGGAGCCTGACTTGTTTGGAGGCATTTACACCAAAGTTTAGTACAACTAGGCTGACAGGGTTCACACATACCTCACTATTGGGAGAACAATTAGAAGTTCAACAACAAGAAAGACTGATTTACTTGAACTTTTTGATGTTGTAACTTTACTTTTAGGAGCATCAGTGAGGCTATTTCTGATCCTCACTCTCCAGTCTCATGAGGCAGCCTCCATCAAACAGTAGATAAAACAATCTCCCAGACAAATGGACTTTCAGGGGGAATGTAATCAGCACTTTTATATCTGGGGTCACTTTCAGAGAGCTGATATCAGAGAGAAAAGTTTCTTCATGGACTCAAATGGCATGTGACTCACCTGAGTCAGCCCATTTGATTGTTCATGTCAGCTAATGAGCATGCATTTGGTCGTTTCTCTCTTCTTCCGCTTCTGCCTCAACAGTCTTTGTGTTTGTCCCTGAGTGCTCTGTCTATAAAGTATGTCTCTGTGAAAAGAGGCACGTAGCTCAATACCTGCTTTGTACGAGACATGTGACTATATTTAAACCAACAATAAAATAGTTTTTGTTTGTCTTGTTTTTCTGTTTATTCTCAGGAAAAAAACCACCTTCTGAATAACTTGTTATATATATATATGTGTGTGTGTGTGTCTGTGTATATATATATATATATATATATGGATGCAATAGTGAATTTCAAAAAAATAGTGACTCTAGCCTAGAAGCTCATCTAATTTATATTTGATGAGTCATTCAAAAGTGGCTAAAGTTGATGCTATAGTGGATATGTGATGTCACACTGTCATGTTCAATGATATACTATATATATTAAAATGACGTTGATGGTTCATATCATATATTGGGAATCTGGGATTGGTCTTCAGTCTTGTAACATTCTTGAACAAATATGCTTGAAAAAGAGAATATAAGAAGTTAATAATTCCTTAGTCAGCATTTGCTTATTTTTATGCAAATTCTTTTATGACCAAAATTGTACACTTTACTGTACTATTATCTGGTGCATTTTCAACCCATATGCCACGAGAAATTTATATGTAACAGGGTGATGACATGGAGAGTTACAGGAAACATCTACTTTGGGGGGATTTAATGATGTCTCTCCACCTGATCATTTTTCTTACAGCCTCAGGCTACAAGAGAATAGCAACCAATCCTATTGGAAGAGCATGATGGTAAACTGCTACAACACTGCCAAATGGAGCCTTTTATTAACTCACTGACTCAACAGGGTTTGAAGACTCATTCACAAGACTTGGCCTCTAGTCCTAAGGGCACTGCTTTGGATTGTCTTCGAGGATCTATTTTTTCTTTTCATGAATCGCCACTGAATGTGACAAAAACTGCAAAACTGTTAAGTTAAATAACTGATTTAATTGGTGATTATAATTAATTAGGTTTTGATATAATCAGTTATGTTATTTATTTCACGTATGGCTGGTCTTTGTATAAAATCAGGCTCGCTATAAAATGTAATTTGAATGAAACCAGCTCTTGACTGTTTTTGTATTTCCAGTTGTCCATGGGATTCTCCTGGTGTGTTTTGTTTAACGGTCTTGTTTAAACATGGTGACATAAATCCTCTCTTGTGCTCATCCCCAAGATAAGCTTAAAAAGACAAACAAACGGATGCCTAACGCATTTTCTCATGTGAAATTAGACGCCTTGCCTTCAGACTCCAATCCTTTTAAAGTGTAAATGAGAGGCAAGTGACAGCTCTGTGTGAAACACTGAAGAGTGTCCCTGACAGTTTGTTTTCCACACTCCTACAGAACAAACCTCTGCCAGCTAACCAGCATCAATTATAACTGTGCATCATGCAGCTGTTTGAGTTATTACAAACCAATAATTGTACCTCTCATCTCTGCAGAGATATGTATTTTTATCTACCACACAACTTTCTTCATCACTTCTTTACTGAATAGCATTTTGCTGCAGATCATGGAATAGAGGGCATGTATACAGAAAGTACTTTTATGTAAAACATCTGAAATGATGAGACACTAGGATGTGCTTTTGTCCTGCAAATTCTTCTCATATGAAGTCACTACAATAGCAAATGCAATTTGTTTCTTTTGAGTCCTTAACTTCAGCATATAGTTCTCTCTTATGGGGAGTACAAGAGTACATCGTCACACATTTAAAATAATCTATACAGTTATAAGAAAATAACTCATTTATTCTGTGCAAAAATATTTAAATTAATGAACTCATTTAAATAAATTTTAATAAAACAATATAATTGATATATGTATATGATTATACATATATATAGGTAAAGACGTTTTTTAGCGTCTGACTTTATTTCTGTATCTGTCACAGTACAGAGCTGCTCTGATGACACATTGTTGGCAGCTGTACTATTGATATTTTTTTCAGGTGATGGTTTCAGGTCTTCTAATGCCACTTCTCACACTGCAAAACTTGTTTCCTTTTCGTCTGCTGATTTCCAAAACAGGACTAGAAGCTCTGTGGTGTAAAAAGTCATTTTTTTACTCTTTAGTAATGTTTGTGTGAATGAAACCTGCCCACACACGGAGTGGGCTTATATGTCGTTTTTAGGGGCATGAACAGATGGTACTCATCAAGCTGAAATGAGCGATTTACATCAAGTTTGTCCAGTTAAGAGAGTTTGGAGACTCTGACTTGGAACACTTGTACGAGCAAATCTCACAGAAAAAGAGAGATTTAGGATAAAAATCCAAAAATATATTTTTGCATGTGGCCCAATGAATCTAAACAATCAAACAAATCTACCATGGAATTGCACCAGAACAAGTTGTTTAGTCTTTTAAATAGAAAGAACTAAAGCGAGGGAGTTTATATCTGTCCCTTCAAACTGAGTTTGAGCCTCACGCATGAACTGAGTTGACTAAAGTCTAAGGACAAATGCATTTATGAAGTGTTTATATTATGGCAGGATTACCTCTTGATATACTGCTGGTGAAGTAGAAAATGAGACTGGATGACAAGAGTCTGTGTGCTTGAAGCCCTCCTCCTGTGTGAATGATGTAGTGGGTTGATATCTCATTGAATGTCCCTCAGAGACAAGCCATTAGGGTTCATTTATATTTTTTCTTTTATTCCTGGTCTTCTCTCTCTTTTCAAGAGGTACCGTTATATATGCACCTCTCTTTAATTAAAAGGGACACTTATCTGATCAGTCTTGTCCAGTCACAGAGAGGTAAAATGACTGTGAGGAGCCTGTGATAACCTCCAAGTGCAAATGTAAAGGAATGTTAACAATATCATGAGGAAAAGTGAAGCGGAGAAAAAGAAGAGGACGTCTGTTTATATTACGAAAGTCATTTTGAACAACAATGAGCCTGTCAGTCAGACACAAGGACAAAGAGGCATTGATAGCACCTGCTGAGCCACCTCCGCATCTCCTTTTTGTTCTGGTTCCCTGGTCTTGTTTCTATCAGGAAATTCTGCATATTTGCTCCTTGTGACCACCAATAATGGTATTCAGTGTCACAGCAAAGCTTAACAAAACCGTAATTTCAAACAGGATACTGCGTTCGTACCTATCATCATCTGTTTTCTGTTTACTTACAGAAGACAGCTAAGATACACCTTTGGATTGATTAAATTTTTAGAGAACTCTTCACAGAGTAGATTTTAAGCTTGCATTATTGATTTGTACGACCACCTCAGGCTTGTGAGTAGTGAAATAATTGGCTGTTGTATTTGCTGCTACAACTTCCTGGCATAGCAAAGCTGCTGATGGAGCAGAGAATGCTTGTAGAATTGGCCCGTGGACGTGACCACACCAGAATGACTGATAACATCGCCAACCTTTTCCCCCCATCTCAGTCGAGCAACGTTTGTTCTCTCTATGCTGCTCCGTCCCAATGGATTATTAGCGCATCATATTTCCTTCACACACCATTTAGCCCACCTTTGGCTGTTTGTAGACTGGATGAGAGATACACCATTGAAAATGAACCTTCCACACACACATATCCACACCAAGACCATCATTTAGTGCTCCACTGCTCAGATCACGGTGCAGAAGAAAGGGCTTAGATAAATATGGGAGCGGCTCCTTTTGATGCAAATGGTGTGAGAAACGGGTGTCTATTGCTACTTTGTAACTGTGGGCCACAGCATAGCTCAGTGCTTTTCCTCTGTGCTCCACTGCTCTGAGCCGCTGTGATATTAACGTCTCTTCCTCTCTCTCTCTCTCTTTCCCCTCCTTTTTTTTGTTTCTTGGAAGGTGTTGCCAGGCATACTGCAGAAGCATTGCTGCATCTTACCAGACAGGAACACAGGTAAGGACCATGTCCCTTCCCCACTAAACACACCAGTCACACACAGCGCTGAGACAGAACGAGAGAGCCAGTCAGTGGGGGTAATGAGTGGGTGCTGATGCTGGGAATGGATGCTCAGTGGGTGGGTCACCACATTTGTCTGTCTACCTGTTTTTGTGTGTGCTCTGAACATCTGTAAGCTCATACCTCGTCTGCTGGCTATATGCACTCTTCCTAACTGATGATTTGCACATAGTTTTGTTATAAAGTGATTTACCTCGTCCTTACTATTTGGCCACAAACTGATCCCTTTATCATTGCGATTCTTACTATACAGTTGTTATTCTTTTATTGCTGCTACACAATGTCACCTCTAGCAAAATTAACACAATTTAGAAGGATCAAAGATCATATGGGGTTCTCTGTGTGGCCTAATTTTCTCCACTTACATGTCAGAGGGAGGGAAAAACTTGGGGGAAGTTGTTGCGAACTTGTGATCATGACAGGCTTCTTAACATCATTGCAGGTGTGAAGAGGTTGCTGATGAAATTGAAGAGCAGGGAGATATACTCAGGTACCTGGCCGCAGTCCTCACAATAAGGACTTCTACCTCTCTTTACTTTTGGCGACTCAACCTCTCTAACCTCCTGACTGCAATGAGACTGCATGCACACGGGCTCCCACACCATCCATCCCACTAACAAAACCTCACTAATGCTGCTACGACGCGTGTCGTGGCTACGCATTGGTTCGTTCATTTGTCAGACTCATGGCCATTTTGTCATCTTAGTGATAACTGCCTTCTGCAGTGAACTTCTGTCCTCTACTTTGCACTTGGTTCTGCAAGCTGACATCTACCTTAGAATGTTGTGTTTCTCAGACACATGACTAGAAAGCTAACTGCACACCCTTCCCAGGTGTGAGACACATGCTGAAGAGTAGAGCAAGGGCGCAGCAACCTTGGCGATGAAGAGACACTTGTTATGAGTTTTAGGTGTTGGAGCTTGGAACTCCGAGTTATAACTGATTAACTGTGAGGCATCTCTCAGCGTGAAATTAATGTTTGATGGAGCGTATAGGCGAGATCATCTGCACTTAAGCAGATAAGGAACTTGACAAACCTATAAATCAGTAGTTTTACTGTTATTTTGAGCAAGTTCTGTAAGCCAGACCTGGGCTAAATTTTAATCCAATCCACTCTGTTCATCTCTTTGTCTTTAAGAGGTGCCAGATGGATGGGGCTTGCTGTTGTGGAACAATCTTCTTTTTGTGCCTCGCAAATCTAACCAATTACAGAAAAGTGCGTGAAGAGATTTTCAAATATTAGCTCAAGTTTTTGTGGAATATTTTACAAGACTTAAGTTGCTGTGTGTTTAGTTGAGGTGGCTGGCAATCACTGCATGAATATGGAGGACCCTAGGGTGCACCTCTCGACTGGTCTTAGAACAAGGTGTTCTGACAGAGTGGACACTTATTAGAATAACCTTATAATAACCTTATGAATATGGATGTGTGAAGCTCTGAAACTTTTCCAGGGATATTTTAGTAGACACTGGTCTGGAATAGAGAGCTTGCGGTAGTCGTAGTTCATTATGTTTGTGTGTGTCTCTGTGTGTGTGTGTGTGTGTATACATTGTATGCATGTGAATGTTAACTTGACAGCAACATCAGTTTGACTGCACTTGCTTACAAATTCCATTTCATTTTGAAAAATGTTGCTCCTCCCTGAAAATGGCTTTATTATGATAGATTGCGCTGTCAAGAAGACATAGTGCATGGCACTTCTCTTGAATACTCAGCAGTGGTGCATCAACAAACCTCTGATTTTGTCAAACTGCTTCCCCCAAAGTTCATAGATTGTCCTTCAGCCACCAGTTCCATCTCAAATACAAGTCAGAGCTTTTGCTGAGCTACTTCAGCAACACACAGTTGCTAACAAACTCAGTGCCCCCAGTAGTTTCTGTATTTATAATGTCTACCATGGCATCCTGTCTCCATGGCAACACAGTTTGTGGCATCCGTAGATGCAAAGGCTGCAATTGTGTCCATTTTAATAAGCATTACTTCTCTCTACTGATTGGATGATGTAGTGCTGTTGTATTTACATATGCTAAACAGATGGCATAAATTAACACTAGCATTGGAGGAGGACGCTCATTAGTGAGTTCAGTAGTGTTGAGTCAGGCCTGGGTCTGCCAAAGGAGAGACATGAGTGGAAAAATGTAGTGTAGGGCTTGAGGAACACAGGGGTAGAGTAAGAATAGAGTGGAATACCTGGAAAATGATGAAGAGCAAGTAAGATTAGTGGAGGCTTTGAGAGTAATGGCCATGAAACGATTGGTATCTCCTGCTGGTGAATGTGATTAAGACGCTGCATTGTGTGTGTGTGAGTCCATGTCTGTGTGCATGTGCTCTGCCCTACTACTGTACTGCATCAAGTGAGGGGCGCCCTCTCCTGGGCAGTCTCCCAGCTCTCACAAATCCATCTCCTCCTCAGAAACACTTGCCTCATCTGCTCCCCACTTCTGTTTCTCACATTTGAAATCTTGTGCATAGAAACTGGAGGGATCAGGCTTATCGTAATCTTACACTCTCACTGTTATCAGTGTGTCCCTCTTCTCCTAATGTACTCCGTAAGTGGAACCCTTTGTGCTGATGAGCACTCAGCATTTCTATGCCACAAATTCACTGACTATTTCTATTTATAGACGCTAATTAATGTGTGAATATTTCACTATTCTGTTGCCATTTTTCACGTCTATGCTGACTTTCTGGCATCCTAGTATCATCTCTTCCTATCCCCTGCTCAGAACCACTCTCTAGCTTTTTGGAAAAATGTAACTAGTAATTTACCGTTATGTAATTCACTGGAACCTAATATCTGACTTGTATGTAATGACACTGAGTTCATGTTCACATCCACTGAATGAGCAGCAGGGTAGTTTTGTTACCTATAGCAAGTAGATTTAAAGTTCAGATTTACAGCATTTCACATTGCTTATGCCACAAATATACCATGAATGCAAAGGTGCTGTAAAGAGACATGCTGACTGTTGCATTCTGGGAAACCCTTCTATCATCCTTTGCAGTATTTGCAGTATATCCTTCGCTTCTGTTTTGCACTCATGGCCTATATCCTCATTGATTTTGTCTCCCCTTACAACCCACCTCTACACACACACACGCACAAACAAGTACACACAAACATCAGGCCTACCTATTACCTCCATTTACAGTTCCTCTGTGTTGTACTCTGTGTGCAGGTAAGTGTACCTTATGTTATTGTTTGTCTTTTTTTTTGTAAATGCTGGAGCATGCAATATCTCCAATTGTCGTGCATGAGTTTTGCTCCTATTTTGTGTGCAAAGTATTTTTCATCATGGTATTTGATGCGTGTGACTGTGTGTTACTGTATAGTAAGACAGGACAAGACAGACATAATAAGTTGCTGCAATTCTTTTGATGTGTTTTATTTTGTCTAAATTATAGTTCATGACAAAATGACAACAATTAATGTCCTAGTTAAAGCTTTTAAACTTTTAAACTGAAAACGACCAGGAACAGCATTAACCTCAATGCTGTTTGTAGAAAAAGATTTAAATGATGGCATGACCATCCAATCAATACTGTTTATTTTTCATCCAGATCAAACAAATATAATGACATACAGGACAGGAGTGAGATATATATAAAAAAATTTAAAAAAAGAGGATAAAGTATCATCAGCCTAATTCAAGATTTGTCAATAGTAAAAACGTATGGACATGATGGAACGGCAAAATATTCAAATGTACAAACACTAAGATATTATGGCTAGCACTTCTCAGAATATGAGAGTGTTAGCATCATGTCATAGTGACATTTGGATATAATGAAGCTCAATAATAAATAATACATTTGCTAAATATAGTCCATAAATGTCAACAACCATGTAATGAACCAATTGCCTTACTGTACAATCCAAAAAGTCAAAGTTTTCCGTCATTAAAATGTAGCTCAAATGCTAGTACAGTAGTTGTTGGTTTATACTCACCAAAAGTGTCTCTTTAATTAGTTAACTTACCACTTCTGCTGTGTATTTTGTGTCAACCTTAAGTGGAAGGGTTTGTCTGAGGACATGTTGCCATGGAAACAAGTTGGTCAGAAGGACTCAGGGGATCCGGAGGAGACGTTAGTTAGAAAGTAAGAGATGAAAATCATAACACACTATTGGGGAATTGCGGTTTAAAGTCCTCTAAAGAACCTCATAACATTTCGTGTTAGGGAACTTTTTAAACTTAATCCTAAGAGCTCCTTCAATACTGCCTGTGTCTGATGTCTGAACTACATCAGTCTAATGGCTGTGTTCTTTACCTTATTTAGCCTCTGTCCAGAGTCACAGCACGTCCATCTTAATGCTTCACATATCCTGCCCAAGCCTCCCCGTCCCGCTGTGAATCTCACTGACACGGGAGTGAATCAGCAGCTGCTCTATTAACTTGAGTAATTAACAGGCGAGCTGTCGCTTTCCCTCTGAGTGTGTCCAGCCTGCTTTTGTGAATGCGTGCACACACGTTGTACATAGACTCACATTCTTTATGAACACACATGCACAATGTGTCCTCCGGCACACTTGATATCAATCTGTAACAAAGCGAGACAACCAGGGAGAGCCTGTCTCCTTCTGATAGCTCGCAGAGGCCTTGATGCCAACTCTGTACGCTCTTCATACCCGCTCACCAAAAAAGAGACACCCAGAAAGAATTGAAGAGAATATATTAGAAAAATACAAAGCATAAATAAGATGTATTGACTGCATGAGCAAAAAAAAGATGAATGAATATGCATGGTGATGGTGAAAAACAAGACAGAAGGATGAGAGAATGAGTGAGAGCTGACAGAGTAAAGTGAGGGGAAAGCGTGGATGTGTGTGTGTGTGTGTGTGTGTGTGTGTACTTGTGTGTGCTGGAGGCCCTCAGGAGCTCTCCTCATGTCTGCTAAACTCTCGACTGCTGTAGTTGATAATGAGTCCTGCACTATCTCTCCTCCTCAGCCTTCCCTACTTTCTACTGTTAGTCTGTACATCCCCCCCACCTCTCCTCCTCTGCACTCCCTCCAGCACTGCCAAGGCGTACCCACTGAACTGTTACAAGAGTGGGTAGCTCTGAAACATGGCCTCTTCCTCCAGGCCTCTGTCTGTGTGCAACCAGACTGCCGCGGCAACAAATTGATTGTAAACAAATATGACACAGAAACATAATGGACTTTTTGAACTGCTCCCACGGGGTATCAGAGATCTCTAAAATAGGACTGGTCAAGGTGCAGCTTACTGGAATATTCATGATACAGTCCCTGTAGTCATTTTGAGAACACTGAATTTAAGTTGAGATGAGCAGTGGAACATGACAGTATGTTTCTGTGTCAGGGTGCCGAGATAGCGAAATGTTTAGTGATGCTCTGATGAGCACAGGTGTAATACTAAGAGTTGAATCTTAGGCCAGTTGCTGCCAGTGCTGGAAACATGCTAGTTAGCCTAACAGATTGTTAGCTTGTTGTTGGTAGCTAGCATATTGGTAGCTGATGGTGTTAGCTGGTTGGGTTTGTTGGTGGATGAGGCCACATGCTCCCGCTAATGGCAACATGCTAATTATCTTAACATGTTGTTAGCTGGTTGTTGTTAGCTAGGATGTTGTCAGCTGTTGGCATTAGTTTTTGATGTTATAGACAGAAGTGTATGCTTTGTTGCTTGCTAAGTTGAGGAAGCTGAGGAAGATTGTTGGGCTATTGGTGGGCTAGGCCGCATCCTGCCAGTCATTGCAACAGGCTAGTTAGCTCAACGTGTTGGTTGCTGGTTACTGTTTGCTAACATGTTGTTAGCTGGTGATGTTATATACAGAAACACAATATATATATATAGTTTGCCTCAGAGGGCTGTGTTGTGTGAGTGTGTGCAGGTTAAGAGGTGGGTGGTTCTGTGATGCTGAAACACACTGTTGATCCTTTTTGGTGTTGTGGGCCCAACTCATTAAAACACCAGTTATTGAGAGGGTGTCCATCTGATGACCCTGTAGGCCTGCCTATTTGTAACAAGTGGATCTAGATAAACAGTGATATTGGCTGGACTACTGAGCAGGCCATGACATTCAGATTAAATTTCCCATCAAGCCAGTTGGGCCAGACACTGTAGTTTATCCTAAGCAAATAAAATGTAGACATCCCAAGTATCTGCTCTTTGCTTGGGTGAGGGTATGATTAAAGGACAGTTTAAAGGTGTGTTAGGTCAGGGTTAGAGCAGCAGGTGTCAGAGGACCCAGTAGATTTATGATGGCACAGCTTGATATCCAATTCAATTCAATTACATTTTATTTATATAGCGCCATATCATAACAAAGTAATCTCAAGGCGCTTTTTCATATAGAGCAGGTCTAGACCGACTTCTTATGTTTACAGATACCCAACAATTCCCACCAAGAGCAAGCACAAGCGACAGCGGCAAGGAAAAACTCCCTTTTAACAGGCAGAAACCTCGAGCAGAACCAGGCTCTGGGTGGGCAGTCATCTGCCTCGACCGGTTGGGTTGAGAGAACCCAACTGTGGGGCCAAAATATCATTTAATATTATTACTGGGCTTCCACAGGAATGCTCACCCAACTATTGGCACATTTTACCGTGTGTATTGTTGACCTATACATCATGGAGAAAATCCCATTTCTATAGTATCATCCAAAAGTGTTGTATTCTACGTATGTGTTTGTGAGTGTGCTGCACACTTACCTGCCCACGAATGTATTCGTGAGCCATGTGCTTCATCTCTCTGTAGGGACTCCTGTAATCTGACTGGAGGACAGCTGGTCTCTGTGGACTGTCTCTCTCAGCTTCTCCCTGACATAATGAGCGAGCTGGGAGTAAGCTTTGATTTAACGCTGAGTCACTCCGTTCCAAGCTGCTCATTAATAGATGAATGACGGTGGCAGGAAGTGAAAGAAATGGGAGGTGGTCCTGTTTTTGTTGCTGTGTTGACAAACCTTTAAATTCCCTTTAATTCTTCCTGACACCCTACTCTCTCTCGTCATTCCTGCTCACCTAGCATAACCACAGCTACCTGTTCCCTCAACTACAGAGCGCACAGAGCACAGCGACTCATTCAGAAGCTGGATTCACTCACTTGTTAGTCTGTTTAGCTTGATAGGAGAAGGAGGAGAAGGTAGAATGTCAGATAACGTAGTGATATTTCTTTAGCAAACATCTAGAGGAAGATTTAGATGGTTGACCGTTGACATTAATCCTGGAACTTACTTATTCCTTCTGATGGCAACACCAACGATAGCCAACTGAAGGGTAACGTTACATCCACAGCGGAGATAACAAGTGGCTAAATCAACTTCTAAACAAAAAATATTTTTGGCGGCTGTTTTACTAATCAGGAGATAGGCTACAGTGTGTGATTCTGCAGATGCATGCAGGTGGTTAAATAAGACTTGGCATTTAAAGAGTAACTTAACACCCCCTGAAGGAACATATAACAAGTGAGAATACAGACACTTGGGAAAGACAACTTTGGGTGTTCAAGGTGCTTCATGTAGCATTTTTAGACGTAACTGTCACTTGACTGAAATGCAAAGTAGAAGTGCTGAAATGATTAGTCAGTTAATCAGTTGGTCAATTATAATAATAATAATCACTGACAGTTTTGATAATCATGTCAGCCATTAATAAAAATACCAAACACTTGCTGATTACAGTATCTGAAATGTTAAGGTTTCTTTGTTTTTTATTGTTTCATATTGTTAGAAATTAACTACAGTTGGGTTCACTCATTATAAGAAATTAGAAACCTTGTTACTTTTTGGAGTTTGATTTTTTTAGATTTGATACTGGAAATTATTGATGTTAAAGCAATTTCACCACAAGGTCCATTTAGTGGCTCTTCTGGAGCTTTCAATCGGATCATGTAATCTACCTCAGCAGATGTCAGCTGCTGTTTTCAAGGTCAAGAATGAACTTTTAATCTCAATTAAGAACAATCTCAACTAAGCCAACATGGACAAATTCCATCTGTTGAGGAAGATCTTGTGAACAGCCACTAAATGGGCCTCGTGGTAAGACAGCTTTGTCAACTACTCTTTCCAAGGTCAAGAACTTTCAATCTCATATAATTGTTTGTTGCAGCCTGACATGGCAGCTTGTAGGTCATGCCAGTGTTAGAGGAACCCATTTCCTGAAAACCTTGCTGCTTGTTGTTGCAAATAGGATGTTGGTACTTTTTTTGTCCTTCTTTGCTTCTTTGGTCAAACTTTTCTCTTTCAGTTTACAGTATGTTTTGCAACCCATCAGACGCCCCTGGAAGTTTAGCTCCAGTTTTGCAGGAACAACACCATCTTCGTCTTGTTTTGTACCAGTCCAGCAGACATCATCCTATACTGATGGCATAGGATCAGTATCCACTATGTATGATGGTCGTGTTTAGTTTTGGTCATTACTTTCTCAATTAATATTAATATTTTATTGATGCTACACTGGTTCACATTACACCTGTTATGTTGAATTTAATGTATGCAAGTGATTATGCAGATACTGTACATGCAAGGTGAGTAGTGAAAGAGAGGCATAGGTGTATACTTTTTTTTCCTCGAGGAAATTGTGGGGAGAGCTGCAGCCTACTACCTGCATGTTAATACTAGTTCCCTCCATGGAATAGCTAGATAAAATTGGGGTTGCAAGGTGACAGAGAAGGGTGATTGTAAAAGCTCATCTGAAATCTGTAGAGTGGTTGACCAGCTAGATTGTCCAAACAAAGTCGGGCAGTATTTGTGCTCGTGTGTGTGCGTGCATCTGTGAGTGTGTGTGTGAAGGTGATAGTGAGAAATAGCAAGCTGTCTGCTATGCTCTAATGGTCTCAAGTGTCAGACTTTGTTTTTAAACTCGCCACAGACTTTGTTTCACCGTTTGTCTGTGTATAGTGTCATCCAAAACTATTGTACGTATCAGAAATGGTTTCTGGCTAAATGAAGAAGTTGGAGTCTTTGCTGTTAAGTAAAAAAGTACCTGTCATTGAGTCTTGGGCTTTTATGTGGTCTGCTTACTTCACACACACTGACATGGGATTGCTGGGTATATTTGCTTGGTCTCCGTACATCTGTTATGTGTGTGTGACAGATAGCATACTGTAGATCATTATTAAGGTCTATTTAGCAGCAGCTAATAAGAACAGAGAATGTTTCACCTCTGTCTTTTTCAATTACACACCTCTGTCCTGTCATCATGCAGGTACATTGTCTTGTCACTACAATTCTTCTGTTTCATTATCAGTGCCATTCCTTCCACAGTTGACCAGTAGAGTACAGTTATGGCTTAGGTTGGCATATTAAAGCACTGACTGCGTATCTAGACTAAAGTGCTCACTCTCCCTATCTGTCAGTTGAATCTTTTCCTGCCACAATACATAAGGCTTGCAGTAAAGGTGCATTTAACAAGACTGATGTAAAAATACACTCATCTGATCATTCTAAATCACAACATAGAGATGAAACAGAGAAAAATCCAGTCTCCCTCAGGCTAAGATTCTATTTAAAGTAGCTTAGATGTTCATTTGTATGGTATATTTGGTGAGTGGTTGAGAAGACACTAGCAGAAAGTAAAGAAGTAAAAGCTCATAAACCTCCACTTCACAACACAAAAGTTAGAGCCACCAACACTCAACTCTTTGGTATCAGATCAATCAGATTGGCTCGTATATATCTCGTTACTTTGTCATTTGAGGTTGCTAATGTGAAAAGCTGCCTAGTTTAGCCATTTGGAGAGTTTACATCACAAACCAAAACATCACTGTTGCTCCTTTCCACCCCTCCCTCTCTTCATTCTGGTTCCCCTGTAGCCCATCTAGTTGTTGTACCCAATGTTCTGAACACGTTTCTTCCACTGCAGCAATTACACTGAAGTGACACCATTCATTTCAACCCTCATTATTAGCACAGCGGCTATGCTGAATAGATGGCACCCATTTGGCAGCCTGTAGCTCTCCGGCACCTGACAAGGAGAGTCTAACTGAGCTCCACCTGTTTTTCTGAACATGCTGCAGGCAAACAGTTGTATGTCTTTCTCTCTTTTATGCACAGCACTATTTATTTGTCTTGTCTCTTCACATTTATCATTGTGTGTGTGTCTACTTGCTGACACATGCATGCACACACACATTGAGATGTGTCCACTGCCATTTCCGTATAAAAAGTAAAACTGAAATGAAAAACTTACAGAGGGCAATCTCAATACTAACATTTGTCTCACTGTTTGCACTGTCAGATGCTCAGGTACTCAGAGGGAGGTGATAACTCACACTATCATTCTTACTGAAAGAAACATTTTCTCTGCCTGTCAGCCAGCATTGTTGTCTTTGTAGTATTTACCATGGGTCAAATTAGTTTTTTTTTTTGTGCTACTGCTGTGACAGATAACATTGACCATGTCTGGTAACCAAATCAGTTTGTTTTCAGAGGAAGTGACATTATATGTGGATGGCTGTAGCTGGCGGGGAAGCGACTGGCTGTCTGGAGAAGCTAGCTGTGATTTGATTAGCCAGGATCACAGCCACAACAAATACAAGGGAGGAAGTCAAATACCAACTACCTGCTTTGTTATGACTCATTCTCTGTTGTCTAACAAAGAACAAAGACATGAGTAATTTAGGGCCCATCTGCCTGTTATTTTCTTGATTCATTGATATGTTCTTTTGTCTATAAAATGTCAGAAAATAATGAAATATGCCCATCACAATTTCCCAGAGTCAACAGTCCAGTCCCCAAAGCTATTCAGTTTGCTGATATAAAACAGAGAAAAACAGCAAATCTTTTTTACATTGGAGAAGCTGGAACAAGCAAATGTCTGGCTTGAAAAATTACTCAAACAACTGATCGATTATCAAAATAGTTGCCTATTTCTGTTGATGGACTAATCAGTTAATCAACTAATCATTTCAGCTCTAGAAGAAAATAATGTAATGGTATAGATTAATGTTGAGATTCAGAAACCAAGTTTTGGGAAATGTGATCTTAAATGACACTCTTTTTTTCAAATATACACATATATAGCCTACTGTAGTCATACATGAAGTTAAGTTAAATATTAATAAATCATTAATGAGGGGATTTTTAATCATCAAGTATTTAGTGGTTATGTTAATAAGTTGTTAATAAAAGGATTTTGGTATAAGTAAGTGGTCCAACCACTCAAAGGCAACCCACAAGCTGTTTTCTTATCAATGGCTTACAACAGATCTATAAAAATTTTGAAAAAGTTAATTAACTACAACTTAAACCCGTTACTGTGCCTTATTAGAAAGCAGCACCCAAACATTGTTATAAATAACTGTACATTTTAAAAAGAAATGCAAATTATTAAACTATGCTAGGGGTGTTGCTTTTATTTGCAAATGCATATCAAGAAGGCCCCAGACAATCATGGCTCAAATATTTGGACTAGTTGTCTTTCCACTCACTGCACCCACCTCAGCAAGTAAAAATCAATTCCTTCTCCTTTTTCCTTTCAGAGATTTCAACTAACATTTTGTATCGACGAGAGCATTAGTTGACGTATTCACTCGATTGAGCAGTGTGTCTAACAGTTTTGTGTGGGGTCTTTGGGGACCCGAGGTGACATCCATTTTGGACGTGTGTTTGGTATCACTGCTTCAATTTAGTACTGTAATCAGGCTCAGTCTGGGGGGAAAAGTTGTTTATTTTCAGATAGGCAGATAGATGCACCATATTCTTGTTTTGATAGAGTAAATACACTGTGGTGTTTGTCACCGATGCCAATCAAAAAGCATTCATATTATTTAAAGAAAACGTTCTCTTGTTTGACTCCTTTCTTTCATTGACCTTTCGGACTGGTCTGGATCATATTCTGCTCTACCATCTGTACTTTACACTCTCTGTTGCTCCTCTCGCCTTCCTGATCTCTCTGACCATAAGGTTTTCTTTGGGTTTGTGCATCAAGGCACCCGTCTCCAACAGGCAGCCAAACCACATGCTCTTACAACTTTCACGTCCAGCCAAACACCATTTGTTGAATATAATTGCATGTGTTTATGCCTGGAGGGACGGCAGATCAAGGCCATTCCTCCACTGCTCACCCTTCAAAATAATCATCAGCAAAACAGCGTGGAAATCGTCCCTCACACTGTTTATTAATATACCTCAAGCCGACGGTGATAGTTCACCAATAAGAAACATGCATGGACAGATACTTCGCCACCCTCTTTCTTTCAAGGACACAGAAAGTGAGACATCAGCTGTGGCTCTCTTTGAAATTATGACTGACTCAGGTTTTTATTACAGTGGGTGTATTTCAAAGAATTTCTCACATTTTTCTTGATGTGTCATCAGTTACTTCTCTTTGTCAGGGGGGAATTGTTACTTCTGGAGTGACCTGCCCCTTCTGTTTTCTCTTTGTTCACATTGCCGCACACTCATTTTTGCTTCTTTTGTGAAATCTTTTGCAAATCCCTTTATCAAGGTTGCAGGTGGAGTGGGGTGTCATTGGCGCTGTTTATTTGAGGAGGTTAGAAATTAAATGCTTAATTAAAATCCTCAGACATAACAGACGGCTGACTCCCAGTGATGGACATTAACCAGTAGAGATAAAGACAAGTGTTTGTGATTGTGTGAGAGATGTTTTTCCTTGTGTAGTATTTCTATTATCTATAAAAATGGTTGCTGATTAATCAATTCATTTACTAATTATCTCAGCTCTAGAACAGAGCAATGTAAGGAGTAAGTGGCCAATGTCACTCTCAGTGCCTCTGCAGTGACGTCCTGTCTGTCCGATTGCACCTCTTCCAGCCAGAGTCAGACCTCCAGCTGTGCAAAAGATAAAAGATCGAAGACGACCAGTGTCAACCTCATTCCGCAGCTCATCAGGATGATTCATTGCTCAGGGTTAAAGTTTAGTGTGTGTAACAGAAAGTGAAGAGAGGAGCAAGGAGAGAGACAGAAGGAATTGTAGGATTAAAATAGCCCAAACGCCATGCAGGAAAATCTCATGGCAAACCTTAATTTAATAATTAAACCCAGTCATCAGTTCTTTAATAGGTCCTATATTAAACGCAGAAGCCTTATGTTTTGTGTTTTTTTCCAATGTGTTAAAAGCTTGGACATATCTAGAATAAATCAAAAAGTTCTGAAGACAATTTAATGAAAATAATATTACGATGGTGAGAGACAAACAATCATTTAAAGGGTCAAATTTGATTTTAAAGGAATAGTTTGACATTTTGGGAAATACTCTCATTTAAAAGCTAATCGCCTGGCTCTCTTCATACTCAGTGAATGGATAGATAGATTGGTATGGATATCCTTATCTACCTCTTTGCAAGAAAGAAAGTAAGCACAACTATTCCTTTTAAAATTATTAACAAAACATCTTTTAAAATAATATTTTATGGCTACTACATTATTTCAATCAAAGCCCTGCAATACTGCTGAGGATAAACACCAAACCTGTCATAAAGCTATTTAAAACAAAGCATTAGAGGCAAATTGATTAACTTGCTCCAATGGACGAGAGCCACATCACAGCAAAAGCTAGATGTGCTGGGTCTCATTATTTAGGGAGTGAAATGAAATAAGTGTTACTGCTCTATAATCTAACATTCAAAAGACCAAAGCAGATATTAAGAGTTGACAATCTAAATGTCAGGATTTTGATTTATCACCTTTTTATAGTGTCGTTGAGGACTAAAAGATGTTGCTCTTTTCCAAGCTAGGCCATGTTATACTAAATAAAATTGCATTAGATAGTAAATCTGCTGATGTTTTTTTAATGCATTGGGAAAGATCATTGAGAATATAGTGCTGTGATACAACAGATGTTTGACAACAGGCTTTCATTCTCTCAGTCCAAACTTCTGTGAGACTCACTGTGAGGGACCCCTGCTGGGACAAGTAGATGAACAAGCAAAACATCCACCAAAAAGTTTTTGATATCACGGCGACTCAGGAAAGTTAGACAGGCATGTAGTGTAAGTGTAAGAAGAAGCAGGAGCCCTTTGTTTGTTTGACATACCTGATTCGGATGTTCTGCATAACTGAATTCAAGAATAATACCTGGGAGTATAGGAGAAGGAAAGAGGATCCTGATCATTTTGAAATGTATGTGGGTGGAAGGATGTTGTATAACTCTCAGTCAAGGGTGGAATTTGATGGAAGTATACTATCTGCAGTTAGCATGATAAACAAAAAATCTACAGTTAGCATTTTAAACTGAAAATCTGCAGTTAGCCTAATAAACTACAACTCCGCAGTTAGCCTGATAAACTAAAAATCTGCAGTTAGCATGATAAACTAAACTTTTGCAGTTATCATGATGAGCTGAGAATCTGCAATTAGCATGATGAGCTGAGAGTCTGCAGTTAGCATGATAAACTAAAAACCTGCAGCATGATAAATATAACCAGTCCACCCAGCTCTCGTCCCACCGCGCTCCTCAAAGTTTTCAAACATTGAGCTGAATGAGCGCTTGGCAGTCACAACTGTGACAGGAATTGTCCAAAGCAGCAGGAAGGCCTCACTCACCTCACTTAAGGTGCAAGTTCCTCAGTGAAAGTAGCAGTCACTGCTGGAGGATCCACCATAAGGATTTTAGCCAGTTGGTCACGCAACATTGTGGGTGTGTTTGATTTGAGTCACTTGGCGTGCTCGCCAGGTGGTGCATTAAGTCAGTGATTAATTCCGATTAATTAGCAAGCTTAACATGCTAAACTAAGATGGTGTGCATGGTAAACGTTATATCTTCTAACATCATCATGCTTATATTGATATTGTGAGCATGTTAGCCTGCTGATTTGAGCATTTAGCCCAATGCATCGCTCTGCCTAAGTACAGCCTCACAGAGCTGCTAGCATGGCTGTAGACTTTTAGTCTTGTTAATACTTACATTACAAGTTGTCCTAAAGTGCAGTAACAAAAGTTATATATGGAAATATTATTTCAAGATGATATTACGTTCACAGGCCAGTATAAAATCTGGGGCTTCATGATAAGCTGAGAGGAACTCATTGTTAGATGCATGTTTTTTTAATCCTGCCCTTCATCAAGATAAGCACATTATGTTTATCCTGCAAGGGCCAGAAACGTAAAGCCCTCCTGTTACAAATCACGGCGACCTGAATGCAGGAACAAATATTGGTTTTCCTGGCCGAGCAGAGGAAGAGCTTGTGAAAGCAGCACTTCTCCTAAAGCAATAAAGGCCAGACAGTCATGAAGACAGATGGAGGTTATCTTGCCCATCTAGCGTGTCCGACGGCGCAGGCCCAGATAAGGCCCTGCTGGGACCACCACAGGGGGAAACGCACACAGGGCTCTCATTAAGACGGCAGTAATGATGTTTCACCATCACACACCTGGCTCAGCAAAATGTGGTGTGGATTTGAAAGAGCGAGACACAGTCCATTAGTGTTGATCCATAGCTTTTGTTTGCCTGCTGCGCTGCATCATAGCTAATCAGTGTATTACACTCAGTAGCTATACACTGCCATATGTTTAAGATTATCGTCAGATGGAGCTTATACATCAGTGTGCCACTTTGTACCCAAGTGGTGTGGTGACATCTTGAGGAAGCATCTGCATAAAGGATGCTAATAACACTTCCCTGTTAATGGTAGCAGGTAAATGGCTCATGCATCACTCTGCATGGAAAGTCGGCTGTGTTTAGCATCGACAGGTATTACATCCAACCCGGGGGATTGATGGCTCTCTGTTTGGACTGCGTAGACAACAGACAGTCTGGCATATGGTTGTCATCATAATCAAAGACTAAGGTGTGAGAGATGGAGGTGATTGAGAATTGAGGGATGAATGCAAATATGGATTACACACTCAGCAATCACTTAACATTCAGGTGCACGCACTCTACATCTCACTGTCAAAATGATCCCCTATAGCTGGTGTAGAGCTACTTTTATAATTAGGTTTTGTGTTTTTTTTCTTAATTTGACAAATATTCCTTTTCTGCAGTCCATGCATTACCCTCTACTCATGAAAATGCATCTACATCTATTCAATTTTCTGCACTACCAACCCATATTTTATACACTATTAAGTTCAACTCAAGCCTACTTTCATCAGAGGGCGACATCTTATCTCAGCCTATATGTGAGGCAGATTCTGTAATTCCACAGCCTGCCACATCCAAAGCTCTGAGACGATTTGAACCTGCTGATGTTAAATGACTTTGCAGCCTTGCCTCACTTCAAGCAGCAGTGAGAACAGTTAATAATTCATCTAGTTGTATAGCTTGTGTCTTCACTGTATGTATCTGGGGCTGCAGCTGTCTCATGCCAGCGCCTGGCACAGTCAGCTTTGATAGTGCTTCAAAGTATTTAGGATGGTAGTGGAATATATAACAGTAAGTTAAATATTGATAGGCTTGTCTGAAAATGTTGCCCAGTTCCACTGTTGGAATCGATAGCCTACCTGAAATCCTCCTCAGCTACAATTCAGATGAAAAAGGAGTGTATGTACTGCAGCTGATGGCACCCCCAGTGCCATTGAATTAACAAATGACTCAGGATGCCTCAGGAGGCTCACACAGCTTTCTAGATGTGTGTTTGTGTGTGAATGCTATTTGTACATGTTAACTGTCAATTTTACAGAATGCACTTGAAAAGGTTTGGGACATTTTACCTCTTCATTTTGCCTTTATTGGATTTTGCCCTTCTTAGAAGTCGATTTACATTAGCTCAAAGTTGAGTTCTTAGCAGCAAAGCTAATGCCAGTTGTGATGTAGGTATGTTATATGTTTTACAGTCACAGAACATACTGTTTTACCCTACTTGTCTCTGTAAGAATGCATCTATACAAGTGCTGTTTGCACCACTACTCTGAATTCACATTGATTAGAGATGAATTTCTGTGTGAGACCATGAGATGGTGCTGTGTGCCTAAACTGGGATCTTTGCTCTAGAAAAAAACACATCATGGTATAACACATGGTGCAAATGACATCACTGATCTCCAACTCTTGTTCAGTAATACTGACTGATGCTCTGAACTTTGTGATTGTCATGCTTTTGGACATGATGATGCAGGCGATGCTCTTGCTGCAGGTGAAGGACTCTACAAGGGCATGGGGAACTGCAGCTTTGAAAAAACTCTTTTACCCACTTCTTTCCTCTTCAGCCCCATAATAAGATTCACCCATACTGCTTAGCATTCACCTATCGTGCACTGTGAGTCAGCTTATCTTTAGTCTGCACGACTGAGAGGGTGAATCTCCGGCTGCAGCGAACAGGCCTTTGCAATAGATTTACATCACTTTCTCACGGCACGGAGCACCGGGGAGGAAACAGCGCTGGGATGTGGGCTAGTGGAGCGGACCAGGGACCCATGAAGCATTCAATCTGTGTGCCATCACAACGCATCAGCTCGGCACCTCGGCCCTGCTACCAGCCTGCACACACAGAGACTGCTATTTGAAGAGGTTTTAGCAGCCTGCCTAAACACTGCAAGGTCAACACTAGCGGAATAGGAGGCAGAATTTAAACAGGCTGTCAGTTCAGCGTGAAGGCTTGAAGGGATGATTGAAACATTGATACATTGATTGAAGGGCAGGCTTGTTTTTGGTGGTTGTAATCTTTTCTCAGATTCTCTATGAAGACTCATGTAGGTCCACAGTACTTTATACTGTAATGATCAGTATTCCTACATAATATTCGCTGTTGCCCTATTTATTATTCATAGTGTTTTGACCACACGTTAGAAGTTTCAGTGTTGGTGTACCTGGACCACTTGCCAAATTGTGGCAATTAATCATTGTAGGAACACCCTTTATTACCATCAATCGGTGCCAGGAAGTGACCCGAGTCAGCATATATCAATGAAAGGCCATTTAAATACTTTAATTATTAATAAGCCGTTCTACACCTAAGCTCTATAGCTGGGGATTTCCTCACTGAAAAGAACCGAGGCCAGAGTGTAAGAGTGTAGGAGCTGCAGGTAATTAGAGGACGCAGGCAGACTAACACCTTGTAGCATCCTCTGTGTCTGCAACCTTTACAGTTCTCTTTCCTCAGGTTTACCTGAGGCAAAAAATACATTTTGTTTTCTCGCTGATAAGAGAAACACGGATGTTTTCTGATTTAATCCCGCAGGCTTATCTCGCTATACCAATCAGGTGTTGTGTTGTGTCTGCCCCTGGTGTAGGAATTTGGGAAATTGCTGAGGTGTGGAGAGTTATTCTAGGAAAAATAGTTTAACACACATTCACACATCATCTCCAGCCAGTTTTTGTAATGGAACAAGCCTCCATGCAGGGGGAACATGAGGATGCTAGAGACAACGGTAGCTGCCATTCATCCATGCTGGCCAGAGGCCCAGAGTGAAGCGGGGACAAGGGATGAAAAGTGCTGGCTTGGCTGCGTGGGTTTTTGGGAGGGAAAAGAAGAAGGACTGTCTGGCTAGGTACTGTAGATCTATTTCTTCTGGGAGAAATGATAAAAAAAAACAACACCTTTCACAGCGTGATACACCTCAGTAATGTGCCAGGGCCAAAACCCATTTCCAAATCATTGCTTTTTTCCAGGACCACTTCTGCTCTTCATCTTATCTACCGCTTCCTTTTCCTCAGTCCCTTCTATTTTTTTCCTTCCCTGAATGCTTTACACATATACTGCCACTCAACTGTCCCTTTTCCCATTTAGATAGTTCTGCTGTGTTTCGATATACACACCCAAAGGGGCTCGCTGCAAAGACATCTGAAATAGATCCCAGATTTTGTCACACTTTGACAATGTTTGTAAAATTCATCCATAATGCATGGCGAGGCTTCCAGGTGTATGAGGCACCGACTTTGTCCCTCTAAACATTCTTTTCCTTTCATGTCATTTTATGCCAACTTCTTTCCTCATGGGGGAGCTGTGATCTCTTATTCCAAGCCACGTTAGAATAAAAGACTACTACACCGGTGCCTTACAGCATGACACACGGCACACACTCACACATTTGCTCACATATATTACATTTGACCCCTGAAGGAAAATCTTAATTGCAGGAGAGTGATCTTTTGACTGCCTGTCTTTGTTTTTTGACAGTGCCAACAGTGTGTGGCAGATAAAGTGGCCCCGTTATCATGGCCGGCTAAAATATGAAATTGAAGGATTACAGTAAGTCCTAGCAGAGTGGTTGTCCTCTCCACTGCTATTTTATGGATTTCAGCATCCCTCTGACTTTGACTAGGCCGAGGGAAATGTGTCTCCACTGCAAATGTAAAGACTTTTTGGGATAGAAATCGCTGGTGTTACAGTTTTGTGAGGACGAACAGCATGTGTAAATCCATATTTGTATACCACCTCATACTCAGGTTTATAGTCTTCCCCAAAAGATCACAGCTCAACCCCTTGCCCTCAGTTCCCAAGATCTTCTGAGAGATTAATCCTTTACTTAAAACCAGACTCGGCCAGAACTCTGACAAAAATGGTCCGTTGTGTCGTAATATTGTCGGAGTCGTGCTGTCTGGTTTGCCTGTTGCCATTTGGGCTGTGAGATGAACAGGCGGATCGGCATGAGAGCACAGGAGGGGGGAGAGACAGAGAGAGAGAGAGAGAGAGAGAGAGAGAGTTTGCAGGGAAGAGGAGGATGAGGAAAGACAGACTGTGTGGAGGAAGGCAGGTCTCTCAGGCACAGCCCAGTGTGTTGGACGGTAGCTAGGAGAACAAGCTGATACAGAGACTGAGCAGCAATGCAGGAACACATTTGATATTGTTCATAGGAACAATGTAGACACAGATTTTCAACTACCATCAAAATCAGCAGTAGGCGTTCTGCAGCTACCAATACTTCAAGAAGTTGTATTGATCAGCATGTGAAATATATCAAGAAATAACATGAAATATAAAATTCTGATATATATAAATATTCCAGGTATTTTATGGGATGACATTACAGGCAGACTGATACTGGATTTCTGAGACTGATACCAATATTACAATTTGAGAGTTTAAAGAATCCAAAAACAATATATCATGTTTTTTTTGTTTTGTTTTTTTATACATAAACACATAACATAAACCAACATTTTTGATAATGATTGCTTAAATTAAAAGGTATAAAAAATTTTTTATGTAGGCCTACTGAGCAGGCCATTTTACAGTTGAAAAATAAATTTGTCAGCAGCAAAAACAAAATAGCAAAAATAATAGTAAATTTGAGTCCACTTAAATTAGTATCAATAACAACTATAAGCAGCAACAAAAAATAGCTGTGATAAGAAAAATAAGATATATATGAAATATACAAATATATGAAAATTCAGCCTATAAAACTTTTTTACCATATACTATAACAAACATAAAATAAATTAGTGTGTGGTTTGAGGAAGCTTGTATTTTGAATATTAAATGAATTATCCTGTCACCACTGATAAACATATCTTCATATATTAATTTATCCGTCATTTACTGCTACTCTTTTGCTTCCATCTCTGTGATGCAAGATACAGGAAAGCTTTTCCCATCCATTATTTATATCAACAAAGTCAACAATGAAAAATGCCTTTTCAAAGCACATCTCTGGCTTTTCTGGACTCACTGGTGGAGGCATGGAGGAGGCACTGAAAAAAACGCAGCGTAAGTTAGTAAGTAAAACTTTATTTATATAGCACCTTTTTTAACACAGGTCACAAAGTGCTTTACATCAACATCAATAAAAAAAGTGCCCCTTTGATTGATAGGGTGCCCTTCCACTGGAGAAAATGTGATAAAGTGCCCTCTACAGTGGTCCAATGTGCAACAAAAAAGTGATAAAGTGCCCTCTAGGGTGCCCTTAAAATTGAGAAAATGTGATGCAGTGCCCTCTAGGGTGCCCTTCCAGTGGAGAAAACATGATGCAGTGCACAATTGGGTGCCCTTAAAATAGAGAAAACGCAATGCCATACACAGTAGATTCCCCTACATAGAAAAAAAATGAGTTGACCTCTACGCGCCTCTAAATGGTTAAATAGTTCATAGTTCCCCGAGTGTTTTTATTGCAGAGGTGTAGTAGTTATACTTTTAAATCTGAGTCACATAATTAAACAATGTAAATCTTAACCAGGCTTTGTATCTACCATAAATGTATCACAACGTTTTGCATGCTGGTGCCCTTTTTACTTTTTTCGCCCCTGCCCATCAAGAACAGCCTGAGTCTGCCACTGTGTGGGCTGTATTTTTTTGTTAGTTAGTGCCCAACATATATAGGCTACAGCAATACTGTGAAAAGCTAAATTTGGCCAATAATATCAGCCCAGCCAATGTATCAGTCAGGCTCTATTGGAGACCGTTTATCCTGGATTATTCGTTAGTGAAACCATAAAAATGCCATTCTTGACATAAAAGTATAATAATGGGTTTGTTTGAGCATTAAAGACACAGAATATTCAGGCCATTTAAACATCAAAGACTTTCTTGAGTAGCATGCATAGCATGACGTCTGCCTCAGCTCATATGTTTGTGATCTACTGTGTGTCTGTATGTTGGAAAACACACATTTTCCATGACATTGACTCAACACTGCAGTGGTGGAGTGAAGCTATGGAACTGTGCCTCAAAATAAAAGGTTTTCCTTCTTATCGAAGTGCAGATACTGGCAGGGGGAATTAGCAGCAGGGGAACTTTGATGACAGTCTGCTTTCTCTCTCTCTCTCCCTCTGTCCTTATTCACTCACATGAAGCTCTGCAATATTGATAAAACTCAGGGTGAATTCACAGGGCTTCCCCCATTCCCGAGGCTTACTTTTCCTCACTGTTGAGTCTTGGGGATGGGAGAGGCTAAAGGTAATGCACTTATATCTGATGGGAGCATGGAGGAGGTTTTCATGCTGTCCAACAAGTGAATCATACAATCAGCGCAGGTATTTTTTGTTGTTGGTTTTTTTTTGGTAGAAAAAAGCTGCAACATTGTTGTGAGAATGGCCTTATTTTTGTACGCTTCTTTGTTTCTTGATCTACTCTTTACTGTTGTTTGTCTGTAACGTATTCTAATGACAGCCTTTTTTGACTTCCTTTCTTGTGGCGTAGAAAGAGAATATTAAAGATAATGAACACTTTGAAAAATAAGTTGAATTTCAAAGAGCAGTCACAAACTCTATGTCAGATTGCCGTTGAATAATGGATGAACAGTGGCATAGCGGTATTCAGTTTCTGATCTTTTCTTTTCTCTGGAGATTCTAGGCTATCTAGCAATGAATAGGACTTACTGTGCATTGGGTGCCTATACAGGATAACAGTTTTATACAAGTAATACATTTATTTGAAACATTTTTGTACTCGTAATACCTGTTAAATCTAATCTATTTATCTGAGCAATCTGGTTTGTCAAAGAAACATTCTAACCAGAAACACCAAAAATATAGCTACAATTTCTGGTGTTTCTGTTCGCTTATAAGCAGGAAGCCACCTCCCTCCTCTTTTTTTTAAAGCAGCAGTGGCTGACACATGCAAACATGCATACCCATATATTAAAAACTCACTCCTATCAGAACAAGTTTGGACCTCATTACCCACCCAGAAAACTCTCTGTCCCTTGTTTTTAGCCTTGTTTTGGTCCTGACTGAAAAACTATTCAATGAAATTTGGTTCAGAGATTTGTGGACCCCAGAGGATGAATCCTAATGATTTTGGTGATCCCTGACTTTTACTCTAGCACCATCATGAGGTTGACATTGTTTGTATTAAGTGAAATGTCTTTTTAACTATTGGAGAGATTATGATGATTTTTTTCTAGTGTCTTCATCAGATCAAAATAGTTATTTGTCCAATACTTTGGTTTATGACCTAAATGCCCATCAGTGTCAGCAGTGCTTTGTGTTTAGTGCTAATTAGCAAATGTTAGCATGTGAACACGCTAAACTAAGATGGTGAATATGGTAAACAATATACCTACTTAGCTTTAACATAGCGTTATCATTGTGGGCATCTATTCACACCTATCAAGCCAAGTTTCTGTCTCTTGTTTCTCTTGTGTCTTTTACGCTCTCCATGAGACCCTCCGAGTCTTCCTGGATGATCTGGTGAGCCTCTGTTCAGCTCCTGGTGGCAGTTCAGGATAATCTCATACCACATCAACACAGCATAACCCTTATTCTCTGTCTGTTCATATATGCATGCATTTATGTCTTCTTTAAAATAACTCTTGTGTTATGTGCTTACTTTACCCAAAAAAGCAGAGCAGTAGAGTGAAATCTCTTTTTTCTCTATTTAACTTTTGGCTCTGTGCACATGTACTGGTAATTGTTTTATAAAGCAGAATCTACTCCATCACTGTCATACCCATAATCACAGTAAATACGGCCCTCTTGGCTATAATGGCTGTGTTATATACTCCACATACCTAGCAGTCTACTAGATGCAGGCTTAGCTTGATGACTTACTTTTTGTCTTGCCTTAAGACGTAAGACTTTAACAATCAGTAGAGATTACAATGAAAACTTTTTAGGAAACCCCCTGAGGTTATTTACAAAGCTGTAAGAATATTGTATGTCCCTCTGAAGAAGACTTTGGAAAGGATAACAAAAGTCTGTTGGAATATGAGTTTGTATTCTGACACTCATTTACATCCTCCTATCAAATACTGTCATGTTTCCTAAGAAGAAAATGTATTCACCACTGAGCTTGGCAAATTAAGAACCCATTTCTATGCTGTACATGTCTGTATATTAAATCATTTTTCTGTTTTGAGTTTGCCTTTGTTTATTTTAACCTTACTTAACAAAGCAAGACATACATTTTTTTCCCATTTGTCAGCACATAATTTGAGTGTTACACACTACCACAATTTGGCTTAGCTGCGCGTGCTACAAAAAACGTGAGCTGCGCCTCTATCTCTATCGTGTATTTGTAGAGTCTGAGCTCTCGCAGTGAGTGAGATCAGATAACCTGCTGTTTCGTGTTAACCAGCGTGATCCTTGTGTGCATGTGCTGTGCTGCTGGTAATATCCAATAAGTAGGCAAATATACACAAGATTTACCATGATGATAGGAGAAGGGATGTTGTCTGCACGTTACAGCACAGGATTAAGTAGCTCAGTCTAGAAATACAAGGGATACAGGGAACACTGCCTGTAATATGGCTACCAACAATGACTTCAGCCTATAATGGAGATCTGTGTTCCTTCTTAAATATGCTGTGTTCAGCAGAGAGGAAGGTGATATTTTGCACTCGCAGAGATAAATAGATCTCATGACCAGTATGGAGGACCAGTGATATAATGTCGTTTTCCCACTCAGTAGAATTAATTTCCCTTGTCACAAGCTGAACAGAAGCTTAATCCTGTAAACAACACAAGCACACAGATACACATCATATTAACGAAGATCCAGCTCATGGGAGAACACATGTCTTTGTCTGTTGCCATCGGGCCAGCTGGCGTGTTGCTGCTGTGTGTTTGTCTTTCAAATCACATTGAGGGAAGCCGACCATATAGAAGCCACATATGTGCACAGTTCCGCCTCAGTAGGTCAAGCTGATTTAACGTAAGCACACTTTGTTTTAATTTTCTTCAGTAAACATCAACAGATGACCCCTAATCTGTCTTTGTGTGGCAGCACCAGATGCAGGGTTGAACATGTGGAGGCAGCATTTTCTGCAAGAGGGCCTGTGAAATGAGTCATCATCACATGCTAATTACTAGAACCTAATTGCTGCTCTGATAGAAATCTTTCACCTTATTGGACTCAAGAACAAATCCTAAAATACAAAAAGGTTTTAATTTTTCAATGTGAACCATGTAGATTACATCAGTTGTTTTTGTACCATCAGTTTTCTTATTACTGCATTGGAATGCTTTTGAAAGATAATAAGTTAAATATCCAATAACTAATTCACTGTTCGTCCCCCTTACTGCAATTACTGTTGCTATGCCTGTCAGGTAATCTGTTCTCAGTTAGCACATATGCAGTGTCAAATGTTAATGTGCAGATGTACCACTCAAAATGTCGTAGTTTATCAAAACAGTGGGTCCATGATTTCAGTCAGGGGTAAACAGAAAAAGGCCTCTCATTACTAGACAGTGGCCGTCGATTTTGTTGGCTGAAATGACGCAAGCACATTTGATCAAATTACATAAAACTAAATCAGCAATCAGGTACAGTGTAGCACACAGCGGCTTTTTAAACCATTTGTGCTAGTCAGATGCTAAGTGACAGAGCAACAGCCCTCTCATGACTTGTGGAACGTTGTTGTTTTCTGAAATGTCTGTTTACGTTTTTCAAATGTTCTTCTGCTTCTTCACCTTTTGGCCACTGTAGCTTGGGTTGCTGTGCCGGAATAGCTCATTTGGGCGAATGTAAGACTGAAGATCTGAAAGTCCCTGGTCCGATCCCGGGTTTCGGCACCATGAAAGCTGTGTTTTCGTGGCCGGAAACTATGTTGAGGAAGACTAAATCAGCGATCCGGTTCAGTGTAGCACACAGCGGCTTTTTAAACCATTTGTGCTAGTCAGATGCTAAGTGACAGAGCAACAGCCCTCTCATGACTTGTGGAATGTTGTTGTTTTCTGATATGTCTGTTTACTTTTTTCAAGTGTTCTTCTGCTTCTTCACCTTTTGGCCACCGTACCTTTGGCTTTTGTGCAGAAATAGCTCAGTTGGGAGAGCGTTAGACTGAAGATTTAAAGGTCCCTGGTCCGATCCCGGGTTTCAGCAGCATAAAAGCGTTTTTTTTTGGGGCCGGAAACTATGTTGAGGAAAACAAATAACGAAATACTAAATCAGCGATGCGGTTCAGTGGAGCACACAGTGACTTTTTGAACCATTTGTGCTAGTCAGATGCTAAGTGACAGAGCAACAGCCCTCTCATGACTTGTGGAACGTTGTTGTTTTCTGATATGTCTGTTTACTTTTTTCAAGTGTTCTTCTGCTTCTTCACCTTTTGGCCACCGTACCTTTAGCTTTTGTGCTGAAATAGCTCATTTGGGAGAGCATTAGACTCAAGATCTGAAAGTCCCTGGTCCAATCCCGGGTTTCGGCACCATGAAAGTGTTTATTTTGGGGCTGGAAACTATGTTGAGGAAAACTAAATCAGCAATCCGGTTCAGTGTAGCACACAGCGGCTTTTTAAACTATTTGTGCTAGTCAGATGCTAAGTGACAGAGCAACAGCCCTCTCATGACTTGTGGAACATTGTTGTTTTCTGATATGTCTGTTTACTTTTTTCAAGTGTTCTTCTGCTTCTTCACCTTTTGGCCACCGTACCTTTTGGCTTTTGTGCAGAAATAGCTCAGTTGGGAGAGCATTAGACTGAAGATCTGAAGGTCCCTGGTCTGATCCCGGTTTCAGCAGCATGAAAGCATTTTTTTGGGGGCCGGAAACTATGTTGAGGAAAACAAATAACGAAATACTAAATCAGCGATGCGGTTAAGTGGAGCACACAGCGGCTTTTTAAACCATTTGTGCTAGTCAGATGCTAAGTGACAGAGCAACACCCCTCTCATGACTTGTGGAACGTTGTTGTTTTCTGATATGTTTGTTTACTTTTTTCAAATGTTCTTCTGCTTCTTCACCTTTTGGCCACCATACCTAAGGCTATGTTTTAGGGACACATTGCGGTAATTGTTAGATCAGTTCACTGGGGCCTTTCTCTGTTTCCATCTACTTGTATTCACATAGGTTTCCCTCTAACACATCCATGTTGGGGACATAACTCCTCTCTTTGCACCTTTGTACTCTTGGGACACAGGCAGTATTGCTTTGAAAGCAAGTGTTTTTCTTTTGCTGGGGTCAGATAGATTGAGAGCTGTACTGAAACTCTAATGTTTCAGTCTAACTCTATTGTCTGAAATGTATTCTCAGTCGCTAACATGGATCATCAACTTTCACTCACCCTATTTAAAGTTTCTAAGCTATGATTGGGCAATCATTGTTCGGGGGAGGGGTTTAGCGAATTGTAAATTCCTGAATTCTTTGACTTATTTGATTAACATTTGTGTCCATGATGACCCAGGCATTGAAAATCACTGTCGTAATTCATTCAGTTCATTTCATCTGGGATGTTTGGTATTATAGACTTGAGACCAGCGTGGGAATTATCCAGACCTGTAATAGCAAGACCCTGTGTGCATAGTTTTCTTCCCATCTGAATGAGATAGTTCACACTCATTACAATCTATGTAGCACTGGACAGAAGCCCAGCTTGTGAACATAAAGCGATATTGAATTTCAGTGTAAGCACTATTCTTCTTCATCTGGTGCCTTCTTTTCATTTAGCCCAGTTTTGGTTCCACAAACACCACCACATCTTAGGCAGTGCAATAATCACCATTGCTCACTCTCTAATGCATGTCATTTCCCTTTTTTCTTTCCACTTTGTGCCATGTGAAATTGATTGTTTCTGTCACCCTTTCCGGCAACGGAATAACACCTCCTGACAGAATTTTTGTCACCATTACCGGCATCCTTTCCCAAGGTTTGTGTCAGATTGGAGAGAACTAATTGGTGACACTGTGTCATTGAGAATGCACATTTTGGGCATCCAGAGTTGCAGATGAGACAGTGGTCTTCTGAGAGTTTGGAGGAGCTGCAAATGTACTTGGCATGGCTGTATGTGTGTGGTACGTATGTGTGCGGTGTGCTGTTTCACAGTATCATGGCTCAGATGCCTTGAGATTGAGATTGAAGGGTTTTATTTACTTAATTACTTTCATTTGTACATAAACGTTAGCTACTATTTTCAGTAGGTTAGAGAAATGGGACCATGTGACCGGCTAAGCCATGAATGTGACTCACAGATAAGACATTAATTTAAACAGTTGCCCCACTCCCTCTTGGGAAATAAAACAGTGTGTTGTACATTATGTCACGCATGACCCTGGTGCAGGAAACTGCTGTATACAAGCAGTTTTCATTATAGCAATGCCATTTGATTTTTTGCATACATTTGGTTTATAACCTTGTGACCTTTTTATATTTCCAATTTACCCAATTTCTATTTTGTCAAATTTCAATTTATGGTACATTGTGGGAACTGTATGCAAACTCAAAAGTACAATGATATGAGTAGAAAATGACTATAAGCAGAAAACAAGCATGCAGACTGAAGTGAATTTCAGTGGCGAATGCTGTTGTTATTCAGACGTGAAGTAATTTGTAGATTTGAAGGGAAATATGAGACTTAATTCTGGTTTCTTATCAGTATTTGTGGGGGTGGTTATTATGCCTTAATTATTCAGTCAACAGTACAGAGATGACAGGAAATGAGGCTACAGAGAGATGGGGAATGACATGTAACCATCATTGTGGCCTTGGCTTCTTGTGTTTGTAATGATATTCAAACTGATAGAAATGTGCTCTTGGACACCAACAAGTAACAGAAGAGTGTGTGGCATTCACAGAATAGTTCAGAATTTCTGTTGACGATCATTTAAAATAGAAAAAGTCAAGTTCATTTCAATGTCTGATAATGTTAAAATGTCAAGGTAATGAACTCAAATCAAATGTGATACGACGGACTGTCCATTTTTGTTCCAGAACCCAAAATGCCAAATGTCTATTTCAGACTATCATTAATGTGAATTGCCATTGCTGTCTCTAGCTGCAGCTTAGAGGGTAACAGGGCAACCCAGATGGTCGTACTAATACTGAGCTGAAGAGAGCATTTTTTCCCATTGAACCATAAAATCCCCAGGCCCCTTCATCGCTATTTTCCATCCATCCACCAGATGCCCTCGGAACTTTCCCCATCACCTGACTGCCCCACCCACCTTCACACCTGTTCCCACTTCCCTCCTCTGCTCTGCAGTTGCCTGGCCTTCCTCGTCCACCTCTTCGCCTGCATCTCATTCCCTTATCAGTCACTCACTACATATAGCGGTCCACTTCCATTGTTCCCTTGTCAGTTCGTCATAGTTTCAATGTTGCCTTGTTGCATTTTACCTTCACTTTCAAGCCACATGAACTCGAATCTGCCTGTCTGTCTACCTGTACCTGCCTGTAAGCCTTTCGATATCAATAAATCACTGAAATTAGCCTGTCCGTCTCGCCTGTCTGCATTTGGGTCTTATTCCTTGTTGCCACTCTCCCTCACCGTTGACAGAAACACAGCTAATAACTACACATCAGTAGTGGAATAATGAGGCCTTGCATGCTTGCATTTATTGTTTCATTTCCCGTCATCTTTTATACACAGAGGATTAAGTGGTGTGACCTCAGTGGTAAAATGGCTGTCGAATGAGAAACTTTTCCTAAATGTGCTGACCGTTAATCACATTTTTTACGATGCCACAGGGGAAGGCCCGGCACCATCCCTGATTTACACCTTTGATGTCTCCTGGCCGTAAACATTCACCCTCCACCACAGTGTTTTAAAGAACTAATGATTTAGATGAATCAGAGACAAACTGCTGAAGGTCTCCTTTCTGTTGGGCCACTGCCACAAAGCAGCCTGCTGAGTCAGGACTCTTAATAGGCAAACACATCATTTACAAAGCTCATCACAAACTGCACGAGACGCAGGCCTCGAGATGGATGTCCAGCTCTGATCAAGCAGTCTGAAGTGAGATGGACATTATGCTGCAATGTTTTTTATACCCCTTCTAGTGTTAGGCTAAACTCTATTCATAAGGATTCCCTAAATCTGGTAAATTATACAAGTCTTCTATAAGAGCCCACAAAGGAATAGGAATAGTTCCTCTACTAAGTAGGAAGAATTAAATTGGAGGTGCTTGTCAGTGTTACAGTCGCAATCAAAGACAACAGTCAAATAGAGGAACAAAATGAGGTTTTATTCTGCTTCAGTTCACGTCAAATCAAGTAGTAGTTTTAAGGAACTAAGCGCACAGGTGGAGAAATTTAATTGGAAATGTCAAATATTTCTGTTTTTACAAGACCAAACACAACAATCTCAACTGTCAATTCTCAGAAGTGAGGAAAAATAGCACCACGTTGACACAATCTGAAGAGATTGAGGCAAACTCTGCAATTGTAGCAATCATACTAAGTAAACTGTGATGGTCGAGGAGAGATCAAAAGGTGGAAGCAACATAAAAAAAATATGGAAACGGTTTTATCAAATCGTTCAGCCATTAGTTTCCTCCACAAGGTTTCCTCATAACATCAGACATGTACATTTGTGTGTGTGTGTGTGTGTTTGCATGTGTTTTACCTCTTTATTATGCACTTGCAGTCGGATGGCTTTCGCTCACACATTTGTCTTAGTTGGGTGTGTTATTACCTTCAGGGAAATCCATCACACTGCTTCATTCAGCCAAGGAAATCACCTGCTCAGAGTAATTTCTTGTGCTTTCCTAAACTGCAAACAGAACGACAAGGCATATTCAGCACATTGTTTTTCTCAGGGCCTAACCAGGCGTCATTCATCAAGCCCTGTGTTGACCCAGTCAATGCACAGGCGGCTGGGGATCTGAATGAGGGAGCGACATGAAAAATACATGTGGGTTATACACTACTCTTTGCGGTTCACCCTTCTCATAGCGGATGTTGTGAATATGACGGACCCCTCCAGACTCTGTCGGTCCACCGACAGGCTCCTGTATCTTTTTAAACTGCTGTAAATGATTCAAACACTGTAGCTACTTTATTCCCCAGTGTGGTATGACTAGCTGAGATGTGGATCGATGCACCGCACTGTAATGTAGACGTATTAGCAGGTTGTGTGTGAGAAATCCTTGTGAATACTGTGGGTGATATATTAGCAATGGATATGGTGCTTACATAACACACACACACTCACCATTTACACAAACCACAAACAAAATGTAACAGCAAATGAGATCAGAGAAAGCAGATAGACTAGGAGAGCTATTATCCCTGCTGCAAGCAGAGCCAGATATGCCAGGAATACAGACACAGTATTAAATTAACTCGGGATTTGATTTGTCTGATAGACTTAGATATTTCCTCTTGGATACATTTAATGTCACAGTAGCTTAGCAGTTTTGACATTGTGCAGGTAACACACTACTACCACTGATATAGCACAGTGTGTCAAAGCAATGCATGTGTGTGTGCTTGATTAGTGTTAGATGTTGGACATTGCTGCAAAACAATATCGCAGTTTGAAATTGCATTGCTGACAAACTGGTCATTTTTTTGTGTTGTCTGGCAAGTAAATGGGTTCTAGTTAAGAGCTAACTTAGAGCTAACTTACTTAAGGGGGCACTCCACTTATTTTACATGTCAAAGTCAATTTACTAGCGGCTGGGAGTACTACTCAGTCTATAAAAACTGTTGTAAAATGTCTTCTGTGGCTCTAGAGGAGCCTTGTCAAGTCTGAGATAATTACAGGTGACATCACTCAGGTATCTTAGCTTGTGCTTGGAGACCACACATTTTTAACAGCATTACAAACGGGGGGTGTGGAGTTTGAAAGAGATAGGGAGAAATATGAAATATGCTTTTGAGTTGCATAATCGGAAGTGTAAGATCCAGGCATTTAGGATATCTTGACCTTTATTTTTATTTATGTCTGTCCCAAGTCACCCAACTTTATGGAAGGGCAATACTGAATCGCTTTAAATGTAATACTGTGTACTAAAGCCTAAACCTACAACAAAGATTGTGGCACAGCATACTTTTACCTCAAGACTTGTCAAACTAATCTGAACTAAACTAAAAGCGTCACCTGTCTACAAAATTTTGAACTTACATTGACAAATTGTATTTAAAGTTCTAAACCCTAAAGTTCTAAAGATTTCAGTTGTGGTTGATTTTGCGACACCTGTGGTTACTAGTAGTAACAGCAGGTGTGGTTCAATACAACAGCAAACACTTTTTGAGCAGCTACTTTGTCAGAAATACAATACAGCACAGTCAAACAAATTCCAAATGCCTTTGTACATCATGCTGTGAGCAACCATGATCACACAACATTCACACAACAGCAGGACACAGTGAAATGAGTTCGTTACCTTCCTGGCGTGCAGCGTGTTGCCTAAAACTAACAGCTCACTGTGGCTGCTCCTTCTTGTTCTATTACTCCCTTCAATATTTAAAACTGAGCCACTGTCAAAAAGTGCCGAAAATGACCATGTCTTGTTTTTCAGATGAATGTTTTAGTGGTAAAGACATTGTGTTTCCTGTGACTGCTTCACAATAAAAGCCAACCTGTGTTTCACAAAAATAAACAGTGAGTAATCACTGAGCTAAAATTACAAACAGTAATGATGGATTACATTCTGTCATCATTTCTTGTGAATCCCTCGTGTGTAGGTCTCTGCGAAAATTATTACAGTAATAGAGAGGTAATTACAGAATGTAAATTAACACAAGGCCAGCCATAAATAGTATAACAAACAGGGTTTTATTTCATGAAAATCTTAAGAATTGTAACTTTTTAAAAGTTGTATGCTTTTTAAGACTGTTTCAGACTTTATAGTGTTTGTGTATTACATTTGTTTGAATGTGAAATGTCATTGACCAACCAGGTTGATGACACTGATCGCATATTTTTCAGTTTATTGGCATTATCAACCACAGCAGGTGAGGAATTAGAGCACATATGTGAATGACAATATATCATTCACAGAGAAAATGTGCTGAAATGTACTGAAGAGATTTAGATGAGTTAAAGAAAAACAACTGAGATGGGGATTGGGAAGATGTCTTCAATTTTTCTAAGCTCAGTGTATATACTTTATTTCCTGTGATGCTGAGATGATTTAAAATAAGGAAAGATCTGTTTTTAAATTTAGCTATGTCCCTACATGCACTGGCTCTGGAGTCCCAACACACTCAACAGTGAATGGACCTCATGGGGTGTGGTATGTGTGTCATTGAACGATGGCAAACTGTTAAGAGCACATCAGTCCAACACAAGACAGGTGAGACGTGTCTCCTCTGCACATCGTTTAGCCAAAGTCATTTGAGAGCAATGATAAGGCCGGCTGGTGAATGACTTAAATGAATAGTTAGCAGTGGCTGCAACCTCATTACAAGGACAAACCGCGTACAGCAGGAGGCTGATATCTCTGGCACAGCCCCACTTCGCTGTTTCCAATTTGAATAGAGAAGGGAATAATGCTTAATGCCTTTCCCTGCATGGATATTGGCTTGTATGGGACAGCGACCCGTGAAATGAATATTTTTGTGAGATGAGATTTGTTATACACAAAGAGGAAGGCCTGCTTTTCCAGCCGACCGAGAAACACCCGACACAAGAGAGTAGAGATATTGTACGTTCAGGATGTGGAGAGCTCAGAAAATGATAATACCTGAGAAAAAGGAAGAGGAGGAAGAGGAGCGAGATCAATAAGAAGGGCAGGATAAAGAAGATGATGGGAGGGAAGGAAAAGTAAAAGGTAGAGAATTGGTAGGATGAAAGGTAGTTTGTTGTGGCGAGCAACAAGATAACTGAGAGACTAGGCTTAGGGATTACTTAAATTATATGTTCGGACTTTTGATCTGATTGAGCATGTTAGAACTGAACTGAACTGAGTTATCTACATTCATAACTCCTAGCTTTAGCATAATGCTCTTCGTGTTCATTAGCTGTTGTGAGGTGAGTGGTGTTATCTTTGGCATACAGTATATTTACAATATGATTGTCTCTTGAATCTCCAATCCATGATTTAGATTTTATGTCTTACCTTTATTCTGTAAATTGTATAGTGTGAATATGTTGTATATGTGAATTGTGGCGAATACATAATTTGTATACGTTTGATACAGTACACAATCCGATACAAAAAAATACTACGAAGAGGGGCAAGTTGTGAGCACGGACACGCGATTTTTGACAGGATTTTGTCCCGAATTTCATGCAGAATTTGGGTCGGATCTGTGATTGTGTATCATCCATCCATTCTCTATACCGCTTATCCTCAGAGGGTCGCGGGGGGGTGCTGGAGCCAATCCCAACTGACATTGGGCGAGAGGCGGGGTACACCCTTGCCAGTCAATCACAGGCACACACAGTCAAACAATTCACACTCACACCTACGGGCAATTTAGAATCATCAACTAACCTAACCTGCATGTCTTTGGATGGGGGGAGTGCCCGGAGAAAACCCACGCAGGCACAGGGATGCACACTCTACACAGAAAGGCCCCAGCTGCCCGGTGGGATCGAACCAAGAACCTCTTACTGTGAGGTAACAGTGCTAACCACTGCACCACCGTGCCGCTGATTGTGTATCAATGTAGCAGAATCTCTGACTTTCTGAAACTTAATCAGTTAATTTTACACCCCTAAGAATTCTTAGTAATAGCTCAAAATACAATTCTATATCATTTTACCTTTTTATAGCTTGAAAATACAGAGAACACACATGTCTTACTTTTGGTGATGAAGTTGTGTAGCATGGGTTGTCATCATTTTCTGTTCATTTCTGGGCACATAGAGCATAAGCTTTAGAGTCTTCCCCTGGCATGAATATAGTTCTCTTATATGGCTTTTAGAGACTTGGACCTAATGGAATAAATTCTGATAATGCAAAGAGTCATTTCGGGGTGTTTGTGACTCAGAGAACTGTATTCGTCGTTTGACAGCCGCTTCTTTTGTAATAATTGCGTATCAGAAAAAGTATGCCAAAATCACCTCACAACCTAGCCCTGTTCCTGGGGTCTTCGATGTGGCATGTCTCATATGTTGCATGGGCTTCAATTTCAACATATTGTAATAATAGTAAAACTGATAGTAATAATGCATTTATGTCCGTGGGGCCTTTCAAAAATACTAACCCTGTGTTCTCCCCTGGGAGGTGAATGCGATAGAAACATAATATAGACAATGAGTCAAAATTAAAATTATTTTTTTTAAAAAGGAGTTGACAGGTGATTTACAGCAAAAGATAAAAATAGTGCTGTCCAAATATTAATCCAACAGGTATCATCCTATCAACCCATCTGATAGAACCACAGTCTCATTATAAACCTAGACAGCCCATTCCCTCCTTCGTCTCATCCCCTGTTCTCTTTCATTTTTTTACATGGACGAGTCAGGAAACAATATCTGTATTATGCATGTACCCACCTTTCTGGTGAAGGGGGAATGAATTTTTTCAATGGGCTCATAAATCCCCGTTCTACCTGGCTGAGCACCGTTGGAATACGCCGTGGTTGGCTGGCTGGCTCTCTTGGCCGAGACTATAGATCTGGATTGACAGCTGCTCCATCCTGTCTGCCACTGTTAATCATTGAAGGATTTGGGCTGCCGGCAAGCAGCTCTGCCAAGCGACCTTGAGCCCTGCTGGGGCCGAAGGACTCCAACTAAAAGCCTGCTCCCCTGTTGCAGCAAGCAGGAGGCACTTCAGCCAGGTGGCCCAATTGCCCCATAAGAAAGATTGATAGGTAGCTAAATGTGCCACATTGTTGGAGTGTATTCCCTTTAAAACTTGACATGCTTTGAATATCTATATCCAATTGTGTGCCTGAAATTCACACTCCATGTGGATAATTTGAACAGTTATGTAACTTAAATGCACCATCATTCACTGTGCACTCCATTTTTATGAACACATTTTCAAAGTATATGTCTTTTACCTAAAATTCTATGGGTGAAAAACCAATGCTCTGTTTTCACTATGTCACACATTATTGTTGACTGAGACACAACAAAAGAATGAGTCAGTCAGTGGTAATGATGCCGTCATACTAGAGGGAAAAAATATATCTCCATGTTTGGAAACAGCTATTGATGTGATGTCAGTTGAACAGTCTTATCCTCAGTGACACTGTAGATAAGGACACGGAAGAAGCTGAAGAATGGTGGTGAACATACAGTGGTAGAGCGAGGAAAGGAAAAAATATTAATAGTGATAGTGGAGGAGTCTGCTTGGTGCCATGTAAAAAAAAAAAAAAAGCCTCTCACTATCTCTTGCTCTGTTCCTCTCCTCTGTCTCTCACCCATTCTCTCCTTAACTCTCCATCTGTTAGGGTAAACGCTCAGTAAAGGAGATGTACGGTGGCCCTGAGAGCTCAACGCACTGCAACTCAAAAAAACACATGCAAATAGACAAGCAAATTAAGTAAACATCTTCATCAATTTGAAAACACATGGGCAGCATTTAGAACAACACGACACATTACAGAAGCGCTTTTCTGTAGCCTAATGTGTCGTGTTTGCAGCGTGTTTCTGTAATGTGTTGTGTTGTCTACGGAAGCCGAGAATGGCCATGCTTGCAATTATTCTTTTAATGCCTTTATCTCGAGATTACAAGTTAATTATTTCGTTATCTCGAGATAACAAAGCCCGTTTTCTCATAATGGGTTAATTTATCTCGTAGTCTTCTCCTTAAATGACAAGGACTGATCTGAATGTTATCTCTAACAGAAAGAAATAATGCAATTTCTGCCTGTGTTAGGCAACCTTTTGTTTTCTCGTGACAACGGATTGATTATCTTGTTATCTCGAGATAACAAAGCTTGTTTTCTTGAGATAACAACATAATTAACTCGTGATCTCGAGATAACGGCATAAAAAATAAATAATTGCAAGCATGGCCATTCTCGGCTTCCGTAGTCTGAATTTGCAGCGTGTTTTCTAAATGCTACGCATGTGTTGTCAAATTGATAAAGATGTTTTCTTTATTTGCTTGTGTTTTGTCTATTTGTACGTGGTTTCTTAAGTTGCAGTGCGTTGAGCTCTCAGGGCCACCGTAGAGACGTCCCGGATCCAGACTCCAGTCCCAGATTTTTGCTCCAGCCGTGCTGTTGGAACCACCAGCAGCAGCAAATGCCTGTTTTGCCTGCCTCTCCTCTCCCTCTCCCTCTCCCTCTCTCACTGCGCGCTACACTCTGCTCTGCTGCAGTGGATGGTCCTCACGGTGCGCTTGCAACTCGTCTCAGTGGAGGAGATCTGAGCATCTCACAGTCATTTTCCCACCCTTCTTTCGTTTCTAGCCCCTGTTCTTTTGACACCCCCCCACCTATCGTCACAGGGTCTGGATAAATGTGAGGGACAAGTCATAGGATAGACGAGGGAGAAGGGAAGAGCTCAGAAAGTCTTTTATGCAACATCTCTTGCACGTATGACTGTGTTATGTTCTGCTGTCTCTGGGTGACAGAGAAGCGTACCCTCTTAGATACCACCTGCTTTTAGACTCTCTGTCAGGTAAGTTCTTTCTCTGGCTTGATGTTTATATTCTGCGCTTGATGTAGTGGGTGACAGAGGAGCACCTTTCGTTTGTTTCTCCCTGAGGGGGGGTCTACATGTTCTAATGAGTCTATGATATTTTGGCAGAAGTTGTGTGCAAACAGGTCCATGGTTAACATATGGCATGCACTAATGTGTGTGTCGGTGTGCAAATCTGTGTGCTTCTGTGCTTTATAATAGACCACTTGGGCTCTCCGAGCTTCCATCATATTTGCCAAAGAGCTCTGCCATAAATTCTGATGTACTGCAGCAAGTTGAAATCATTTGCCCTTTTTAAATATTAAGGCAGGATTAGCTGTGTTTACCCTCTTGTGATGTACATCATTTGCATGATTTGCATTCCACACATTATCCTTTCTGTATTAGTTGTCAGGGAGTGGTGGTAGCTTCTATTAATGTGTATTTGAGTCTTGCTGAGTATGTTTCTTGGGGAGGGGGCTGGGGTATAAAAAAGTGCAGCATTATTATTTTTTTCTTTTTTGAGGGGAACCTTGTAGATGCACTGTACGTGGAGGGCAGTGCAGCACAGATGATAGCAAGGATATTCTATGACAGCATTGTTGAGGGAGCACACTACACTGTGCGGCGCACGTGTGTGTGTGCGCGTACATGCGAGTGTGTGGGCGGCTGCATGCGTCTAATGTAAACTCTCATGGAGGGGTGAGCTCTGAGTGGGCAGCTTGTGCGTCGTTTTGTGAATGAAGCGCTTTAAGTCTGTATTCAACGAGAAAGAGTTTCCGCTGTCGTGTGTGTGTGTGTGTGTGTGTGTGTGTGTGTGTGTGTGTGTGTGTGTGTGTGTGTGTGTATGTATGTGTTTCCCTTTCAGCACTATCAACTGTCTCTCATCCCTCAACTGTGGTTGTGAGCTCAGATGTCAGCAGCACACACTCACATTTGGGAAACACTCGTCTACCGTACAGTGCCGGCTCTTCATCAGGTATTGGGTGGCGTTCGACTGTGGGTGGCGACTTGGTGACGATTTACAACCTGGGTTCCCGGGTTCTCGTCCCCACTGTAAATCAGCCTGCTTGGCAAAGCACAGAATCACTGCAGCCAGTTAGAGGAGATGCTTTGGATGTTCATGTCCACTGCTGCACTGCAGACACTCTCCCACCAAAGCTGCTAACAGACAGTGTGCTACTCAGCCACAGACCGCGTAGGCTTGGTTAGAGAGGCTCTTCATCTATCAGCCTATAGTATTTGAACAGATGCTTGTAATCCAAAGTAACTTCCAGCAGTCTGTGTGGTGTTTTTGCAGGTGGATCTATCTAATGGGAATTATAGCCTGTGTCTGGCGTTATTATTGTCGTGCTTAAAAAACTGTTTATGCCAATGCCACTGTGCTGAAGAATCAGGGCTCTCTACGTACCAATAATCAACCCTCAGTGGTTCCTGTGGCTCGTCCGTCCTTCCCAAGTGGGGCTCATTAATTAGAATTACAGGCTGTAATTTCAATGGGGCTACTCCTTACATGCATCCTGCATTGTGTATCATACTACTGTGGGCTCTATCTATATGTGTAAGGCAGCCAAAGGGTAGCCCTGGTTCAGGTCCCAGTGCCAGCAATCATCTGTCCTGTGTAAAGTGTCATTGAGCCATAACACTGAATCCTCACCATCTCGAAGGGTACTACATCACATGGCTGTGCGTATTCCCACTTGATACGAGTGCTTGTTTTGCTGCTTTCATGTTCACATGCACGGGAAAAAACATGGCCGTTGCATTAGTGAAAAAATAATCAAGGAGCTGGAGGCATAGGGCCACTCTAAGTGTCATAGCTCTGGGTATGTGGTGAATTTCAATCCATGTGTCACACTCATGAAGCATAGCTCCTTATTACTTCAAATGTACTGTAAGTCGGGAGATGAAAGTGTTCATAAAGTTGTACTTGGATCTATCGAGTACGTTTCTCGAACACCCATACAGTATGGAGGGCTAAAAACGTTTTGGATAACCGGGCCAAGTGGTTTCAGAATGTATATGTAATTTCATTGTTATCCAAAAACAATAATACTAATTGCATTGGCATCAATAACTTTATGTATAGTAAATAGTTAAGCCTGAAAGGGAAATGAAACCCTTAAATGTTTTATCTTATATTCCTCGTATTATTATGCTATTATTATGTACCATAAATAAATACAATGGAATATCTTGTTCACAATTTAATCTTTTACCTGCTGCAGTGACAACACATAAGGTTACATGTGGAACAGGTTGTCAGTATCTGGAGTACACAAACAGAAATTCAACCTACAAAGCAACATCACGTGCCTTTGGCTGCATAGTTGCTGTATTTTGCACCGTTAAACCTCCAGGAACACTATTAAGACTTTGATTTTGATGCAGGTCAAAAAATAATTGAACTTAGAGAAAATGATCTGCTCTTCTCTCATTTGGTTGAGCCATTTTCTTAACGTGCCACTCTGATTGGCACATCTGTTTAAAAGGTATTAAACACACATTTAATGAAAAGTAATAGGTGCGCTTGGACATACTGTCATTGCCCTTGCACACATGACGGAGCACTTTGCACCGATCATTGCAATTGTGCCTTTGCAGTGGTATCAGAATTAGATCCAGCACTTGCCAACTTGGCTGGTGACTTGATCAAACCATTCACCATAATAAATGTTGAGCCACATTTTGCAGGTCGGTGTACGTTAATTTCAGCAGCCTGATCAGAATGAAGCAGGAATGAGACAGATACAGCTGTTGGCCCATGAAAATGATGCTGTCACATTTATTTTCAAGCAAGATGAATGAGTCTTGAGTGGCGGCTCAATTTGATTGCATAAACAGCTTGCTTACATAATGTGTTTTCCTTAGGTTGATTAACATGGCCTGTGTGTGTGTGTGTGTGTGTGTGTGTGTGTGTGTGTGTGTGTGTGTGTGTGTGTGTCATGTTTAGTTTGGTTGAGGCCGTGGTACATGTAAGCTAAACTGTGACCATGCGACATGTTTGTTGCATTTCTGTTATATGCACACTGCCAATGTGCTTCCTGAATTAAACAGGTGATTCCCAGAAGTAGCAAATGAAGACTGAGAAATGAACAAACTGGTATTAACGTACACACACAGGGATCAGCATTTTAAAGGATGCACAGATGGAAGAACCATTCTGAGCGTTCTTGGCAGCTCGTGCTGGATATCTGGGACAATGGACTCACAGCTTTTGACAGCAACAGTCATGGACGCTCAAACATTGAAGCTCACAAACAATGAATACAGCCATCAGCGATGAACAAATCAGAGGGTACCAGTAACAGCACTGAAGGAATCCTACAGCCTATCATCCCTCTGCATCTTGTCATGCAACTGTGAGACCATGTATGGAATATTGCCATCAGTTTATTGCAATACTAATGTGCATCATTTCACATGAATTACATGTTAGAGAGATTATAGAGAAATCCATAACTATGACAAGGAGCAATTAATTACATTTGTGCAAGAGGCGTAGAGTTACACATCTTAGAGTGAGTAAAGGAGGCCAGGGTTGGTGGTTTTTGGTTTTTGAAGACATGGATGACATTGATTCAGGTCTGGCTACGGTAACAAATCGTGTTTGCAGAGCTCCGATTTCATGGTTTTGGGGCCACCAATGTTATTTTGCACAGCTTAAGGAAGCATAGTGTCACAGTCCAACAGGGACCAGCTACTGGAACAACAGTGAGGTGTCTCTGATGAATGGTTACATACTTAAAGAGACAGTCTTTAAGTCTTTATTTCAGATCTGTTGCGATGCAGCCTCAGGAACTTTACAGCAAAGGAATGTGTTCGACTGAAATGGAGAATGAGTTGGAAAATGGTTGACAGCTTAATTTGGACACATTTAATTTGTCATGGATCATTGTTTCAGCAGCTGACATGGATGAAAGCTATGGCAGGGTATTTTTTTTTGGATAGTCGACTTGGATAATGTTCCACAGCTCTGGATGAATGCATGAACTGTGGTGGGACACACAGATGGTGGGCTGGCTTGTTACATTAAGTCACTGGTCAGTATGGTGCTCCGAAGTGGGCTGAGGTGGCCCACACGCTGTAGATGATCAGCCGCTAGTGTCAGTTTGTAGCATGTGTGTGTTTGTTGCATGTGTATGTGTTTGTGTGAGGCGTGAGCAACTGTCAGTACAAAATCTGTTTGCGGGGATAATCATTTTGACTCCAATCAGTGTCCAACTAACTCCTTCAACCCCTCTCTTTTTGGAAGACACACACAAAAACACACATATGCACACACACACACAAGAAAACATGTGGGATGCCACTGAGGTTCTGAACAGTCGCCTCTTCAGAGCAGGCTTCTCTCCCGCTGGGGAATCTTGAACTGAACCCAAAAGGAAAACAAGAGAAGAAAGGCCTCTCCTCTTTTGCCTCAGCATCCCTCTGCCCTTCTCTCACTCACTGTGTGTCTGTCACTCACCAACACACTCTCTCTAGCCTTCCTTTTCTCCCTCTGTCTCTCTGCTTCATATTTTTTTTTCTTTTCTTCTTTCTCTCTCTCTCTCTCTCTCTCTCTGATTGTCAATAGGTTGAACTGCAGCCTGAGCCAGTGCCAGAGCTCAGCCTCTGAGCCTCAGGTAAAGCATTATATCCAAATGACTCATGCACTGGAACAGAACAACCTCTTTGCTACTTGAAAGCACAGCTCGGGCCCGCTTCTTAAAAGTTACACCTGACTAAGCTGCTCCGGCAGCGATGCGTTTTCCCTTTACCTCCACCAGCAGTTCACTGATACCCCTTCATGCCTCTGATAGACACCAAGTCACAGGATGATAAACTGTGCTCCCTACCTTGTGCTGTTTTGCAATGGGCATGTGTGTGTGGAATTGCACCTTTTTTTCTGCAGTATAGGTTTGTCTGTTGAAGTATGTGGAGCTTTTTGTATGTGAAAGGTATTAGAAAGCATACAAAAAGGATGCAAATATTATTATTATTGTTTACAGGCAAAACCCCATGAGATGTAGCCCTTTGTTTTTGAAAGGATCATGACAAGGCTATCCCAAAGTATTCTCTACTGTATTAAGTTTTTATAGGAATTATATTACAACCCACAACAAAATGAAGGGAGCTGCACATACCGTTGGCCAATATCTATTGTAATAAATGTAATGTAAATAAATTTTACACAATGGCTAAATTGGAAAGCAACAAAGTTGATCTGAGATTTCCAACAACTCGTCCAAATTAAACGACAAAATATGGCGTGCCCTCTAGAATGACCCATGTAGGCATTTCCTTATCTTTGGCCACTATGGACAGAGTGACATCGCCGTTATATATTAAGATATAACCATTTTCTGATCTTACTATGGTTAAGGTTTGGTCAGGTTTAGGGAACTAGGCAACTAGTTGATTAAGATTAGAAAAACATCAGTTAAAATGACTTCATTAAGTTTAGGGGACCATAGTCGTCATGGTTACAATAACCAGCATTGTCTGTTGGCAGGAAACCGGAAGCAAACAGCAGTCTCTCGTGTCAAAGTACGACGTTTTGTTGACCCATCCATCACCCCCGACCTCTGCCTTGTGCTGACTTTGCAGTTGCATAACAACATCACCCTACTTCCTCATTTGCTCCTGACAGACAGGAGTCATAATTACTGCAGCCGCGAGATGGCTTTCTCACTTACACATACAGTAAACATATGTCATGGTGGGGAATTTGCTGAAACGACTGATGCTCTTGTTTTTCTTGGGAGGACAGTCTTGAGATTTCAGAAGGTTTAGCCTCTTGAACCAAACTGTCTCACTGTTGCCATTACAAACAACTTTGCTCAAACCCACAAAACTTTACTTTTAAATTCTAGTGGAGATCCCAAAGTTCCCTAAAACATTCAACATATTTCTAATTTGTTTTTATGACATTTGTATGTAGTTTGTTCGTATGACGCACAAGTCTTGGTGTTACATATCTCACTCAAACATCATATAGCTTCAATATAGAGTTGGAAAAACATAATACAGAATATACTGTATATATGATACTGTCAGATAGAGTGGAGTAAGATGCTTTAACAATATTAAAGCTACACAAAGCTAAACAAAAGGGGTTGTAATATAGTATTGTATGTAGCACACGTTGCATTCTTTATCGTAAATGTTATGCATTGATAGGATGTAATATCAAGAACCAAAAGTATGGTGGATATAGTAAAAATGTGCACAGAGCTTATTTCTGCTTTTTAATTGACCCCATCTCACCACCCCCACCACTACACAAAGCTAATTTCTTTGCTGAGGTTTAAAAATCCTGTGTTTGTTTGACACCGCATCGCAGGGCTTTGCTCCCTTAGTTGCCATGGAGACAGCATTAGGCAGTGGTGCCGCACCGATTTTTGTATTTCTTTGCATAACCCCACGCCAAACTGTGCTGCTTGTAGGGGACTCACCCGTGCCAACTGCGTGTGTGGGTGGAAAGATGGGTGCATGTGCATGTTTTTGTGACTGAGAGCGAGTGGGAGAGAAAAGAAGAAAGAGATCAGAACAAGATGGGAGGGATTGAGAGAATGAACGAAAGAGGGATGACAAGGAGAGGAATGAATGATGGAGACAATGAGTGGGAAACACACACACACACACACACACACACACACACACACAGATACATGCTGATCACACATACAGTACACACACATCCTCCAGCAGAGATGACTAGAATACGTATGTGTGAGTGAGCTGGGTGAGTGTGTGGGTGGAGGGATGCCGCAACAGTGCAGCTTATTTTACCTTCAATTTGATCCCTGCATCCCTCTGTCAGGGATTTCTCACTGCATTACTTCAAGACATTTCGCACAGCATGATGCCAAATCCAGATTCAATCTGCTTATTATCACACATGAGAGTTTGATAATGACTCTAAAAATTTTTAGATCCATGTCAAGTGTATTAACTTGTTTTCTGAGAGGAACAGACACATATTGATGTATAATACACTGCAATATATTTAAAATGGGGATAATTTAGTCACTCATCAATAGAAAATTAACTTATTTTCATCTGGTTATACAATATTGAACTAGTCCCTAAAAATTGATGTACAGAATTCTTGTGAGTGACCTAATTTGTGTTAATCCACAGTGGCTAGTTGCGCCTTTTCAATACTAAAGAAAAATCAGTTTACCAATAGTCTGATTTCCTGCAGTAATTGCCTGAAAGCGGTATTAGGTAAGAACCTACATATATACAAATCTGTGATTTCTAATATTGCTGCTAATTATGCAAGGGCAAATAAACGTGATTCACCACGTTTGCATGCAGTTTGAAAAAGGTATGATGATGTCACAGCTTTAACATTAGCTAAAGTTGTGAATATTTATGAACACAGTGAAATGCTCTGCTATTCTCATTGGTTGCATTGTTGTTCTGGGACAGCAGATGTCACAATTGGACACTGTTTATGTTAAATTTCAATCAAAATACTGTAAATACATTATTAATGGTGTAGTGCAGCCATTCTCAACCAGTGGGCCGGGACCCAATGGTTGGCCTCAGAGCGCCATCTAGTGGCCGCGGAGGCAGTGGTGTTGTCAAATGGTTAGATTAAAAAATATATATATTTTTTTTTTGGTAATTTACAAAGCTAGTTATTTTTATATCCAAATGTGCTCAAGAATTCACAGAAATGAAAAACAAATTAAAATGCATAATTTCAATCACCAGTCACATTTGAATATCACCAGCCAATCACCACACATCATCAGGTTGAGACAAACGTGTTTTGCCACTGTTAGCTAGCTAATGTTCCCTAATGTAACGTTCAGATGCAGTGATACAAAATGGATCGTGGAAAAGCGATGTGGAAGACAACCCTGCGGCAGTAAAAGCTCCCAAGCATGTGGTGAGGAAATATGACCCTGAATGTATTAAATTTGGAATCATAATGACAACACAGTGTATTGAATGTGGTGGAATCCTGTGAAATGACGCGCTAAAACCATCGAAGCTCCAGAGACACTTAAACACAATATAAACTCCCAATAATATAAAAAACATGTTGTGTTTTTTTTCTCATTATTTGGCAAGGTGGTCCTCGGAAATGTTTTAACAATCAGAAGTGGGCCTTAAGTTACAAAAGTCTGAGAACCCCTGGTGTAGTGCATCTTTAGGGTTTTGCATCAGGGTGGGGTGCTTTGCTATGAAGTGAATATCTCGAGTAAGAAGTGCCGCAGAATAGCTCTAAATCGAATGAGTCATATTTCAAGTAGGTGGTGCTTTTGTCCTTTGTACAGTAGATAGCCTTGTGACTATTTGTGCTTCACAAGCTCAACTACATTTTAGTGCGACTGACTGGCTAAATTATGTGGTTCAGTCGTGTGGTTTAATATAGAGGTGGAGAGATAGATCACTGATACGTCTCCAAGACAAGCCTGTGGAATAACAAAGATGATAACACACATGAGATGAGGGTGCAGTGATTTATTTTACTATTATTATCATTTGATAATTTCTCTCTGCAGGTTGGATCTGTCTTCACCACCAACCTCTATATTCACGACAGTTAAATATCCATCGTATATGGTTTAATTAGTGATGGACATTTTAAAAGGACATGCAGGAGTGTGTTTAATTTGCGATGTTTTATAGTCTCACGTGTCAACAGCATGGTAATAGAAAACATGGCTTATGCTCTATTGATGTTCTATATTGTCGTTCAAAACAATCCACAAATATGTGCTGAAAACATGGCTTGTACCTCATCTAGATTTACTGCTCAATGTTCTGCTATTGAGATGTTACAATCCTGCTTTCAAGTCCGGTGCTTCAGAATCATAACTCCATCTATACACTACTTTCAAGTAAAATGATACAAAATGAACTATGATTGTCTTAAAAGCGTTCTTCTACCTTAACCATTTGTGTTAGCCTTTGCCTCATCCACACTCTGATGACTGTCTGAGGTTTTGGTCAGGTCAGGGGTTGCTCGGGGACCTTGGTTTACAAATATATAGAAGTCTTCGACATATTTTGGACTCCTGACTCATTATAGATCCTGCACCGGCTTCACAAGGCACACATTGCTATCAGAGAGGGTTATGGCAAAGAGTGAACGGAGATGCTGAGATCAGGTGACAGATAGTCATGACCTCTGATGTGCTGTGATACACTGTGCTTCAAGGCAAGTAGCCAGGGGAAATAGGTCAAAGGTGAGACTGCACGGTCATGGGGAAAATGGAGTCATCATTGCTAGGTTTTGAGAATTACAGAGATGGAGAGAATGTGTGTGTATGTGCATCTGTCAAGTGGTATTTAGGTCTTTCATTGATGGATACAGCACAATATAATTTATCTAATTTATTTTCATCAAATAGTGAATCATTTTAATTTAATTAGCTATTAAAAACACAGCAGTTTTAGAAAACATAGGAGACTAATTGCATAGTTATCATGAGAAAGACAGCATTTGTTCCTACATAAACCAAAATGATAAACCACAATCAAGCTGCAGGTTTAGATCCAGCAGCATTTAAACATAGTTATAACTTGTTTGAATTGCTAAGTAATCATTGGAAAGGGACTTTAAAGACACACATAGTCTGTGTATTTCTTGGTACATGAATACAGGATACAGGTACATTCAGGTGCAAATTTTTAAGCCACATATGCCGAATAAGACTCAAAACCAGCAAGTATCCAAAATACTGTGTAACACAATACTGTCAAGAGCACAGTGACCATTTGGATCTGGACTGTAACATGGCCAAGAGGCTGACAGGAGGACATTTTCTATTTCTCCTCTTTCTAGAACACCCTTTTTTCCCTCCCAATTTACTCTGTGCTCACTTTCTATTTCTCTCTTATCCATCCACGCTGACAAAGGTATGCACACTTTTGCTCATCTGAGTCTTGAGTCACTCTTTTGCTTGTTTAGTCAGTGTTTTTTTCTGGAGTATAAGCACAAGCAACGTTTAATATTGCTCTGGACGTCTTCAAAGAATCCAGTGTGAATTTACTGCTGTAAATTCTCAATAATGTGCCAAGGAACACGCATTATTCGATATGCTGCAAGGCTATATCTTACTGACTTTAAACAGGTCCTTTACTCCAAGACCAATACTTCTGGGTTTAGGTTCCTTGGTCCGTACCCAACATGGATGTCATGGACAGTGGTGATTAGTGATGACTAACTTGTTACAGTAACGCAGTTACTTTTTCAGTAATGTAAGGCATGTCAATTTGAAATATAATAATTACATTACAGTTACTAAACCCGGTTACTATGACTCAGGGAATCAGCTTGTTCTTTGTCTCTCAGGGAGTTTGCTGACGGGTTGATACGAGTTTGGCCTCTGCGTCAATGAAGAGACTGGTCCAGGATGGGTTGGTTTGGTGTGAGGGCAGAAGAGTGTGGAAGTAACTCTAAAGGTGTCTTGTTATCACTGGGTTTTCTTCAGAGTTGGAGTGTGAGTGTGAATCCTGCAGCTTTACTGTGAAAGATCTGTAGATGGTGAGTAAATACCTCCCAACCAGTCAGTAGGCTGGCTGCTTATTAAACCACAATTCCTTTCTTCGATTTTTCTACACATGTTAGCTAAATACAAAAGATTTGTGGGTGTGGAGGATTTGGAGTTGTTTAAAGGCAGCTGGGCGTAATGTACTTGTTGTAATTAATGTAATTAGTAATTGATTGCAGTATTCAAGTAACTTGCCCAACACTGGTAATGTGGAAGTTTGTGTCAAAGGTCTACACAAAGCGTGTCGAATTGTCCCACAAGCCCTGCAACATGTTTGTTGTGCTGTTCTTCTTCTTTCAAGGCACTGGCAGTCATGTTGTAACGCACAGTCACCGTGCAGGCTTGGATGGCCTCAGCTCACCATACACACACACACACACACACACACACACACACACACACACACACACACACACACACACCAAACTGCTTTTTGGTTACAGTAAATCATGGCTGATGTCTTTGCCACACTCAAAACCGACTTAATGGGAGTGTTTTATGGAGCCTTTCATTCAGGAGCCAAAAAATATTTGGTGAAATGCGATGACACCTGGAACAGAGATGGAGGCTGAGGGGCCGGCTGTTTACAATGGATTGCAGGTACAGGCAGGTGCAGCAGAAAGTACAGCAGGTGCGGGCAGTTGCGTTACAAAAAGCAATGGGAGCAGGCTTAAAATAAACAGTTTATGTCACTAGGATTATCAAGTGCGTACCTCTTTTCATAGATACCTTGTTGAAGTAGGTGCTCAGTATGACCAGAAGTGTCAACTCTAAGTTTTAACACTTAACTGACCAGAGAAGGTTTTTCAGATCAGATAACCAAGAGAATGAGTGTTGTTGATCATTGTGTCTATGAAGTGACCAAATGCCCTGCCATAAGCTACAGTAGTGTAGAATATATGAGTCACTTCGCTGCCATCTACTTCTATTGCTCACCACATTACGCAGTCAGTCATCACGGGAATGCAATTACACCCACTCCCCCACAGCTCCTATTAATAACCACAGAAAAATCATCATTGTGACATGTCCATGACACACATTTTAATCAAATGACTGTGGCATGAGTGTGGCTCCAAATATAATGTATCCAACAATTCAAATGGGGAATAACTACAATGCCATGGACATGAAAAACTCGAAGTAAACACAATGTTGCTGCTTGTAATGGATGTGCATTAAAAAAACATGGCCATCTCAACAAGTGTAGTATTGAACCTTTAAACACAAACATAATTTTCATTTTTTCATAATTTTACGCCTTCTCCATGTGGGTTCAGTAGAAATGTGACACCTTTGCAGTAATGTGGGGGCGATTTAACACCTTCATCTCCAGGTCCGTGTGTGTTGCCCCAACACCTCCTCCTCACAGCTGATCTGTAGCAGGTCGAGCCAGAGACCTGCTGACTGGTAAGAGGCAGGGTCATTAGGCCAGGTGGTGCCGCTGTGGTTCCCACTGAGAAGCACATGTCTGGCATTAACACCTACAGACAGGACTATAGATTAGCACACTCAGATCATTAATCATTGTTCTAATAAAATACAGTCAGGGCTTAAATCTGCTATCATGCATACTGTTCGTAGTATCCTTACAGTCAGATATGGAAATGGCCGGTAATAGCTAAAAGGTTAGAGAGGCAGGCTTGTGACTGATTGTTGCTGTGGCATCAAGGAAAATACTTCAGTTGAGTCCTGTGCACTGTACAACTCTTAGGTGTGAAGGTACCATTTCTACCTGTTAGAAAGTGAACCAGGTTTGTGGTGGGGGAAAAAACACTCAACAAGCCCCAATTTGTTCCTCTCATGTATTGCCATTACATTCAAGTCACAGATCCAAGCATCCATTTTTCTGAAAAATAAATACCCAGTGATATTTGAAAAACCCAGAAGGTGGTTTAAAATCACTTACCGCTGTTCTGAAGACATTTCCAGATTCCTCAAAGACTCCTCTAACCATCTGGATGAAAAATTATTTTGTCTGCTGCATGATAAAAAATATTTTTAACCTGTTTCCCGAGTTGAGACTCCAATGCCAATATGAAAGTAAACAAAATCATTAGAAGATCAGATATTAAAGTTGGCAGGTATACAGTGATGACTGAGTACTGATCCGCCTTTATACCATCAGATCTCCAGCTCCTCTTGAGTGCCAGTTTGGCTGTTGCATGCCAGCAGGTAGCTGTTCTTGGAGACAACCTCTCCAGACATGAACTCAGAGAACTGGATCTGGATCCCCTGGGGACAAATGAGACAACTCTCAGTGCCATCTAAGAGTTGTGAGACGAAGGCAGCTCTCGATTTGTCTGCCAAATGCAGGAGTAAACCAGCTCTGGGAATGACAATGGGGATTGCTGTGTCAGCTTTCTGAACTGTCTGTGAGTGATTTCAGGGAACAGATGCACTGTACAGATGGGCATTGGTCTTTTTTTCATTAGCAGGCATATGACGCGAGCTCTCAATGTGTCCACTGGGCTTTTACAAAGCATGCGTTGATGATATTATTCGGGCTGGCAACTAGAGCATTTAGGGCCTGCCTCATCGTGTCTATAATACTCAGACATGGTTTTGGAACATATATTGAACAATTTAAAATGATAATGTTCACCGCTACATACTAGAGAATAACCATGAAGACTTTGAGAGTTCAAGTACCTATATGGGTAGTTCTCAAACTGCATCGCTCCTGCTTTTCTTAATGAATAGAATGGAGACAAGATTGAATTTCATTACGCTGTGCCAGTCAGAATAATTTGGGTTTCTGTGAGGTTGTGATCCCATCACCAGGATGTCCTTTTACATTGTTGATCTGCTCCTCAGGCCTAAGTAGCTGCTATTACCAGAGGGTATTAAAGAAAGTGCATTATTTCAGGACCATCTTGGCCATCATATATTCAATTTTTTATTCTTGCCACTGTCCTGCAGTGTGCCTCGCTTGTTAACAGGAGTGACCTGGGAATAATTTAAAAGCAGACCAAAGTGCAAACACACACACACACACACCCACACACACACACACACACCATCATCCCCGCCTCTTCCTGTGCCGTGGGTTCCAATGCGTGTATTATTTACACTTACAACAAATGCGTTTTTATTATTCATGTGTAAGCCCTCTCGTCCAACGCATTGGTAAACACTATTCAATTCTTATAATAGAATCTTTGATAAGATTACTGGATTTGTTTAGACCCATAAAACTGAAATAATTCCCCATGACTACACACACACACACACACACACACACACACACACACACACACACACACACACACAAAATGTTCCATCATTCCTGCCATTGCTGTAGTGGCTCCTGCCAGGCTGATTAGGTCCAGGGCCTCTAAGCCATTACAGCATTGATTGGAATCATATTTTGTTGCAGGGGTGGCAGATGTTGATCGACAAGCAAACTCCCAGGCATGTTCCACATATGGGAGTTGATGTGCTTGCCATTAATTAAATCACTCTGGGCCAGAGACTGCCAGTGGATGATGGCTTTTATTTAAGGAGCATAAATCACCAGTGTTGTGGGAGAAATGCAAATGAAACCTAAGCGAAGTGCGCTTGTCCCCTGAGTGTTCTTTGATTGGATGGAGTTATTCCATACAGCTCTGTCACTATGATTTAGACTACATGTCTCTATGCTGCAGCCATAGAACAATATCCACATGTTTGTACTTTATGACTCGTATCAGGTCTTTTATTTAATTCCATGCAGATTCACACATCAATCCTGGATATCAAGGTTTTGCACTCAAACGCCGCTGTTAATATCATGTAACTAAACTCCATTACTAATAAAGTAAGTTATTTGCCATTGCCCTAGCCAGTTGTCTGAAGTTAATCTCCTGTCCCATGGTCGCTTTGTAAATGAGATGATAGACTTATATATCACTACATGTTTTTGGCCTTAACCAGCCAAGTCGTGACTCAGCTATTATCCTTGGGAGTTCAAGGCTGGTCCTGATGCAGACAGACCGCTCCCATAAGTTCCAGCTGTTTATTCTCACCAGGCCATCAATCTCTTTCTGCTGTCTCCAAAGGGACGACTGACTAATGGAGATGGGACTCAACATTTTTTATCTCTTTCTCCCAGTGAAATGGATGTCTGAGCCACTAAACGTGAACCCAAAAGCGAACCATCTGTGAAACGCTGATCGCAAATCCATTTTTTACCAGATTCTCCACCTGTTACTGAGGGTCCTAAATCATGTTAGAGAAACTAAGAACGTGAGTTTACCCGTGCCCTGTTTTCCTCTCTGGTTCTCTCTTTTTTCATGCACAAAGAGGAAAATGTTTCTGACACTTTCATCTGTTTCTATCCTCTCATGTGCTCATTTTTAATCCTCTCATCATTTACACCACCACTCAGATGTAGCCTTCTCCAGTAACCATAACTCAAAACCTAGCCTCACTTTCTCCTTTATATGACTTAATTTAAAAAACAAAGTGACACTATAAATGTTTTTTTTCTAGTTACTTACCGCAGTGTCACATCAATATCCTTTTATGTTTAACAAACACTACTAGCAAGCGGTCAGTTTGGGTAAATTGTTCTGTTCTTTTATCTCCAGTGAAGCAGCAATGAGGTTCATACGATTATACCTTTTATTTGCTCTTTGATTTGATAATATTGCAAATAGGAAGTGCATTCTGCTTCTTTAAGATTATCTGATGCTCTACTCAAATAGTATTGACGTTTATTGTTCATCTTCTTACATTAATAAACAATATACTGTATACATGAATGCATATTGCATGTACTGTTGGCTTACATGTGGAGCTTCAACTAATGATTATTTCCATTATTGATCAATCAGTTTTTGATTATTAATGGATTATTTGTTCCATCAATAAAATGGTCAGAAAATGGTCATCACAATTTTCCAGAGCCCAAAGTAACGTCTTCAAATTGCAGTTTTTCCCGACCAACAGTCCAAAATCCAAAGATATTCCATTTTTATGTCATTTGCAATGATATAAAACAAAGAAAACCTTACATTTGAGAAATTGGAGAACCTGGAGATGATTTTTTTTTCCTGGATAAAATGAGTTAAACACTTTGCACTACAAATAAACTTGAACTTAAATGATTAACTAATTATCACAATTGTTGACAATAATTTCCTGATCAATTAATCGATTCATTGTTTCAGCTCTACATGGATGCCTGTCATTTTAGCCAGACCACCTGACTGATGGATCAAGCAACAGGTTGGTCAGTCAGCTGCTGGTCAAACCCATCAGGCCCCTCTTTGCTTCACTGACTCACAACTTGCTTTCATGTGCCACTGTCCAAAAAGTTTCATTTTAGCTGAAATTTAGGAAGTGCTCCCCTGTGCTTTAAAAAGAAGGCACAATTCTTTTTAAAACCTTTGTCTCCAAGCACCCTGCGGCCGCTCCCCGTTGACTTGAAAGTAAAAACATGGCAGAGTCATTTTAAAATAAAGGAGAATAGTGTGAACACACCCTCAGGTGGCTGCAGCTGCCAGCCTATCCACCCATAAAAGCTGGAGCAGGCCAGTTGTATTAGTTGAATTAGTGAATACAAGTGCAGCAAGGTAGCTTCTTGTTTGCTGCATGGCTGAAACACCTTTTTATTTACAGAGATAAATTCTTGCTTGAATGCTTGAGCAACTCTTTGTGCCACGATACTTTAACTCAAGTACCGGAGCATCACATTCCATTTAAAATACAATCACCCACTCTTTCTGATTCCAATTCATGTATGTCATTTGGCAAGAATTCATTATGACATGCCTGTGCTTTATTTGAGGGCTTTACTCACCACAGGTTGACAGCAGTTCTCAGCCTCTGTAGAGTGGAGAGTGCAGAGTCCCCCATCTGGAGCCAGCTACCACTTAGTCATGGCTACTTAAAGACAGCTCTGATGTACTCCTGTGCTGTCGGCCTGCTAGTTAGAGCTTGCTAACCCGGGCACCCTGAATACAAGGTCAGAGCTAATATACTCCATAAGTCATTTCAGAGTGCTCTCAGTCTATTAAGGAGCAGAGCTGAAACAATGGACTGTCACTATTCAAATATATGCGGTGAATAAATTTGTACAAGTCCAAGTGTTTAAGAATTAATGTTTACGTGCTTGCACATAGTAGCATATACGTCTACCTCAATATGTGAGTGGACACATGCTAATATGCTAGTATATGTGTGTATCCAGAGTGTGTAAGTGCTGATGTTATTGTGTGGGTGGGAGTTATCTGGGAATCCACGCCTGGTTGCACACCACTACCCATCCATCCACAGGGCCTACTGATCAATGCTCAGAGAACATCTGAGGGAACAGTGGGATTTTTATCTTTTTTAGAGCAGACTCTGCATCAGCGTGCCATTCCCCCATTTATCACTCACCTACCACTCCTCCGGATGAGCTCACTCTTTGTTCAAATAAAGGAGATTAAACCAAATAAATGGCCGCATGAATAAGTGAATGATTTAATCTCTGCAGTTCTCGCGCCATCAGAGTAGGAATGAATAACACACTCTGATAGATGGCCAGGGCCATGAAGTCATAAAGAGGACATAAAAGAGACCATCAATGTAATATTTATCACATTTGCAAATACTGTTCTGCTACGACTCCATGACTCATAAGTGTATCTATTGAGGATGACCTCTCATCATGTAATATTCATCGTTCTGTCAGAGATAAACCCTTCCCCATGCCTCAACCCCTGACTTCAAACATAATCAACAGATCCTAGAGAGGGCTATGGGTTGAATAGCAAGTAAAGAGTGTTAGCATCCTCTCCCTGCACGGGCATCTTCCTCTCTGGAATGGAAGTGGGCCACATTAAATCAGTCTTGGTGGGGATGGCGGATTAGCTTTATGCTTATGCATCTGCTCTAAGTAAGCGAGTGTGAGGGAAAACACTTTGCACACAGGAAGGAGACTCCGCAAACACCTCGTTTGCCTCCTCATCCTCCTCCTCCTCACCCATCGTCATGGCAACGGGATGTCTGCAAATATGGGAGAGCTACGGTGTGTGTGTCTCTATTCACATAACTTCATTATGTGTATGTGTATGATGAAGGCCCATGTGAAAGAAAGCCCCCAAAGATTTGTGTTTTGAAGCTGGGGATTTCCCTGAGTCCCCTCAATCCTCCTCTTTCTCTCTCCTCTCTCACTTCTTTTGTGACATATATGCACTCTCTCATTTGTTTTTCACACGCCATTCCTCATTTCTCATGCATGCTACACTTTCTTCTCATTCCACAACTGTGGTAGTGTTGCCTTCCCTGTAGACCTACGACACTGCAGAGAGAAAAAAAAGAGCTGTATTGTGGTTGCTAGGCTACAGAGGGACAAGGAGCATCTCTGAAGGATTCCTCCGTCGTGAATTATCACATTGTATGGCCTTTAGCATTAAGGATTTTTTGAAGTCATCACAAGGGTTAGAAAAAACTCATCTGCTACATGTCGTACTGCTGTATGTGGTATTCCCCACCTGCCTCTGATTTTGAAGCAGATGCAGATGAACAGGGCCAAGCCTGTGTCGGCTTTCTTGTAGGCCTTTGGCCTTTTGCACTGGAAGCATTTACCCCTGTAAGCCACACCTGCAGTATCTAATGGGTATATCCTACGGAGAACGGTCGTTAGATTGTCTTTCTATCAAGCTGCTGTGACACAGATTCAAGCTCCACTGACAGCGAGGGACAGAAGGAGAGAAGTGGTTACAAGCAGTGTGATGATAGCAGGTCAGTGGAGCTAACATCACGTTGTAGGGAAAGCCCAGTGAACAGTGTGATAGTGTTTACATTCATTCACCAGGCGTGCATGGAAACACATCCTTATTCATCCAATATGGTCAAAGCAAACACCTCTATCTGGACCATCAAGCATGATTTATGTGTGTGGGTGTGAGGCGTCCTGATTCCAGCCTATCAGAGGTATTTCCTTATTTCCTCTTCCCCACCTGCCTGAGGTCATTGGCAAATTGGTGTTGATCTTTCCCCCCTGTATGTATATATTGTTTGTGCTCCATTTGCTGTTGTATCTGCTGGCGACCGTGATGTCATGCTTTTGTACTTTGAATACGTTTTCCATTTTTTGGACCTTTAAAGACAGTCATGCCTTTCCTTTCTCTTTTTTTTGGGCTGCACCTCTCCCAAGTGTTGCTTTGACCACAGTGTCTTGGTTCAGTCATGTGTTTGGCTCCTGGGCCATCAGTTTGCATTATATCAGTATTTTTCCACATTTTTGTGGTGAGTCATGTTGACGGATGCTGATATTTTGTTTAACCCTATATGTCAAAAATGATCTCAACTGATACAAAGGAGGAGACAAAAAAAAAGAAAGAGACAAAAGAACCAGCGAAAAACAGAATAAAAAACACTAGAAACAAATAAGTATAGGACCAAATTGAAAATAGCATGTTTAAAATAGAACCCCATTGCCAGAGATTGATATTGGATGATTCTGTTATGTTTTCTTTTAATTATTTATTTCTGCAATATCTGCACTTAAGGTTGGGGAAAGATTGTGGTTATGACAAATAAATTATGGTAATGGTATGGGTAAGATTAGGCAAATGAAACACTTAGTTTAGATTCGTGAAAACAATGTGGTTGCGATGAAAAGAAATAAACATTAATGGTTGGACTGTGACAGGATGTGAACTCCATTCTCTGGAATTTAACCCCTTTACCACCCAGAACTCCACACCCTTACTTTACACCTCACTACATAAAGGTCGCACTATTTCCTTTATTGGCAAGTAATGTTGCCAGTGGATGTTAATCCAATATGAGTGTAATTCCTAGCGATTCTGAGCTGTGGAAAGACAACAGTCTGTCAAACTGAGCTGAAGGCTTTTATATCTCCAGAAAAATACATTAAAATCCTGTTGGACTTTGAACAACATTTACATTTAAAAACAACTTTTTAAGCTATCTTCAGATACCTCTGGAACGATACTATTAGTTTTGTAATACAAATCAAGTACTCATCATACAGGCTTTTTAATACACTTTGTCATCTTGCATAACAGTTTGCTTGTCTGCAGGCACTTTGTTTGGATTAAGATTTTGCTGTAAGCAAAGCCACCCCGGCTATTCCCCAGGATGCATTTACTAGTTAACAAAGAGACAGAAGGGCCCGGCACAGATCCAATATGGCCACCCAGTGACATGGCTGACCAGGTGTTAGACACATCGTACGCTGCCTCTGGGCCTGCTTCGTCTGCTTTCTCCTCACAGCCCATTAGGCCCATTCCAGGAGATGGAGCATAATGCAGTACCCTGGACAGTACTCATACACACGCATATATACACACAAACACATGCACTACTACATCTGTACCGTGTACCATTCCCAGGCGTAGCAGTCTGCGCCAAAGGTAGCAGGTGTGTAGCTGCTTAAAATCTGCTATGTGGAGACGTCGGGTGCCAATCTTTCATCGTTACACAGACACCCAATCACGTGGAACAATGTTGTGACATTATGGTGACATAGAGAGAGAGACACAGGGAATTTGGAGGAGGGTGAAGGTGAGCAGGGTGTTTCCTAGCTATGCCAAGTTATCGGTTACATCTGCATCCAACACATGGAGAGTTTGGCTGTTTGAAGTTTCTTTTGAAATGGTGGAATTGGCTAGGCGGCGGATTTGTGAGTGAGTGAATGCATGAGTGTGTGAGTAGTGTGTGTGTGTCTGTGTGTGTGTGTGTGTGTGTGTGTGTGTGTGTGTGTTTACCAAACGTGACGCATCTGCACAGATTTCTAGCTCTGTAAGTTGTGTGTGAAAGAGAAACATAGAGAAATAAACAGAAATCGAATGCTGTGTGTTTACCTTGGATGTCTCCTCTGTGTGAAGTTTTACAAAGTGAGTTGTGTTTCTGTCTGTAGTGATAGCATATGGTTTCTAAAGAGGAATACCACACACACAAACACACACACACACACACACACACACACACACACACTTTGATATCTGATGCTGCTAAGAGTGCTGATAAGAGTGAATAGTCAGGCGGGGTGATTTATCAGTGAATACTCTGTCGCTCCCACTCTCTCCGTCTCTCCATCTCTCTCCCTCCCTGCCTCTCTTCCTCCCTCCGTCTGTCCTCTCCATGTCCCTCAGTGTAAAATATGAGCACGGCAGCCCTGTAAATCTGGATGGGAGATAATGAGAGTTGGTCCCCTCAGTCCGGTGGGCCACCAGCCAGGCTCGGTGCCAATGACATCATCCTTAGGGAGAGCGAGTGACAGTGTGGTGACACTGTGCCATTGCTTCTGAACCAGACACACACTCATACATACATGTACAGCCTCTTTGTCAAGTCCTGGCACATGAGAAAGTGTGTGTGTGTGTGTGTGTTTGTGTGTCTGGTGTTGGGGGCAGGTAGTGGGTAAGGACATTGGGTGTTTTGCTTTAAAAAATGTATATTTATATTGTGATGAGAGTTGATATGGTCTTAGACTGTTTAGCTTAGTGAAGTAAACAGTTACTGTAATAATGATTTCCTTTCTCTGGTGTCTACATACAGTATATTCTGAGTCATCCCCACAATACCATATCATTAAAGTGAGACTATGCAACTTTTTACAGAAGAACAAATAACACTTTATTCCTCATACAAATGAAAAATTGAAAAAGTTACATAGATTTAAACCAATATATATCAATATTGATGTATTTGGTCAAATATATTCGGATCAAGGCTGTGTAGCATTTGAATTTAACAAATAAAACCAAAGCTCAAAAATGTAAAATATTGTCTAAACACAAGACAATATAGAAGAACTTTGTAGAAGAACTGTTCCTAAATAAAACAATTTAAAATTTGTGAATTTTTCATTTAAATCAGCAACTATCTGACCAAAAAAAAGTAATAATGAATCTGACCAGACGTGTGATGCCAGCTTTTGGTACTGGCAAACGCAATGTGAGTTTGGTGATCCCCTGTCATTTCCTATAGCGCCACCATCAGGTAAAAATGTCAATTTGTCCAATACTTTGGTTTATGACTTCATACCTGCACAACTAATGATGTGCCCATCAGCCTCAGCTGTACCTTTTGTTTAATGCTAATTAACAAATGTTAACATGCTAAACTACAATGGTATACTTGGTAAACATTGCACCTGCTTAACATCAGTATGTTAGCATTGTCATTGTGTGAACATGTTAGCGTGCTGACGTTAGCACTGCTGTGCCTAAGTACAGCCTATCATAGCTGCTAGCATGGCTGTAGACTCTTAGTCTTGTTGATACTCGGTGCTATGGACCCATTTTGGACAGTAAAATTATGACACACCATCCTAATTGTGATATTTTATTTTGTCATCAACACCTAAATATGTTCTGCAAAAAAAACATTAATCTAAATGAGTCAATTTTGTCTAGTGTTGGGCCTGAAAATCTGATTTTTATATAAGCAGTTGACAAGTTCTGCCTGTGCCATGAGATGAGTTTCCAATTCAAACCAAATGACTTACTTCAATCAAGTCTCATTTTCTTGATGCAAATGGAGTGATTTGCATTCCTTTTTACCTTGTTCCATAATTGAAAATTACTGAAACAAGGAAAACTCCATTGGAAACAAATAGTCATATTTTCCCCTAGTTTTAACAGGCAAGAAAGACACACACACCACATTGCACTTCCATGTCCCTGTTTTTCCCCCTTCTCCCACTGTGTCCTTCCTGTGTGTCTTGTTTGCTTTGTATCTACAAAACTAAAATGTCTGAATGAATAATAATAATAGACAGTAGCCCCAGTACCACTGTCACTGACCTTGCTGATTATTTTCATGCTTGACACAGTCTCTTTTCGACTTCTTCGTCCAGTGTTACTGAGCGCAATGCCGTACACATGTTGGAGTCAATGAGCTGCAATAGAGCTTGACACGATTACATTTATTGATTCAATGCAGTAACAGTTATGAGACACAGACCCCTGGTTTTCCTTGGACAATTCATAGCATATGTAGTTAAAAGCAAGCCTTAATGACTTTTGTCTGTGGAAGTGGGATTTGTAGGAAAGACTGCCTTTCATGAGTGGAGGGATTTTAAAATGTTGAGTCACTGAAACACAGAAACAAGCAATGATGCTGTGTAGGTCTGGCATCAGCTCAGCCTTATTTCAGTCAATTCAGGTTGTGCTATACTGTAGAAAACAGTTCTTATATTATTTAGAGAATACAGTACATGCTGATTCACTGCATTGCAGCTACAGGCGTGTACCGACAACAATATTTCACTGTGAAATTAATTCTAATGCTTAATGCCCTTATAATTCTATAGAGCAGCTTTATATCTGTTTTATAATGTTTCTTTATTGCTTTAAGGAAGACAATAAACATGTTTTTCCCCCTTCTTCTACCATCTGTTATCGTAAAATTCTTTATCTCTGTCTGCTTCTCCATATTTTGAGTCATAAAGTGACACAATTCTTGTAAAGGTTTTACCTAGTGGCAACGTTATATGCAGTGAAAGATGGGTGTAGATGCCTGACACACTCTGAGATTTATGTTAAAATGCTACGCGTGCTGCTGCTTTTTAGTGGGTTAAATTAAATGTGAAGTGACTGCAGCCTAAAGATGACTGCCAGGTGTCAAGTCTGTCATAGAACTCTGTGTGAATCTGTGTAGAAATACAGCTACACAATGTAACACACTCAGTTTAGCATGATTTACACTTTCAGGAACTCTCTGATTGATTGCTTTAAACCTGATTGAACCTGCATGTACCTTCAATTAAATGACCTCAAGCCCACTCCTGTCACATCTCCGTCACAATATGACATCAGCTGACCTTGACTGCACTGTGGACAATAATAAATAACATGACTCGGATCATGTTGTTGCTTGTTCCACATTCTTTGCAAACTAAACACGTAGAGGCAGACAAAGATTGTCAGTTCTGATCTGGGCAAGAGTTAAGAATAGTTAAGAAGAAACGATGATGAGTGAGCAAAGAGGACATGCAGATGTAGGGGAATGAGAAGTGAGGGACGTGTCATTGATATCTACACCCCCCCCTCCCTCAGCAGGTGTCAATATGGTCATCTACGGTGCCGAGTGCTCCTGATAGATGCTCCGGTAAGACAGAGGGCTGCTGGGGCGTGAAGGAGGCCATAAATATCCTCTCTGCACAAGTCCGTCTGTCCACTTCTGTCTATACAACTCTCTCTTTCTCCATCCTTCTCCATCCTTTTCCATCTGTCCAGCCTCACTTGTCCTTCTCTTTTACACACCTCCACCTCTCTTCTCCTTCTATCATCCACACTTCAGCACAGTTTAGAAGCAGCAAATCACCTAAATACAGTCTCCAACTCCGACACATTCAATCCTCTCCTCCTCCCTAAAATATTTATCTCCCTCTTCCTCTCGACTCCCCTTGCCTCCCAGGAGGCAAGATAAACCACCTATAAATCTGACCAAGGGCCCTTGAGGTTGATGGAAAAATGGTGGGAGGTTTTACCTCCTTCTCTTTTTTACCGACCCTCTCTTCCCTTTGTCCACCCAAACCTTTCTGCCTCTTATCGTCACCGTCAGGCTGTTATGTGTGGAGCTCAGGGACTAACATGGGAAACAAACTGCTAAACGAAATGTTGCTTCGCATGTTCAAACACCCACAGTGTGAACATAGTGTGTCCACTCATACACTGTACTACCTGCATACACAAACAGTGTGTGCATGCATATGATATGTCCACATATGTATGTACTGTATACGCAGTATCTCACATCCATATACTGCACTAGATATAGATGCATAATAGAAAGCAAATATAAATGATTTAATTCACTGCATAGTTGGTGCTATTTTGAGTGATTCCATACCCACTCAAACACTGGAAAAAAAGCTGAATACCGTACTTTCAGATATGCACTTACTTACAAATGAAAACCAACTTTAAACTTTAAAGAGTAACTTCAACCCCCTGACAACCTTGTTTTTGCTGACCTCCAGTGGTTTTACGTGTCACCTTGCTGCAGTGATGTGTACTCCAGGGTGTGTCACTACACTGTGACATCAATGTTGCGTGTGGTTAGAGGTGCAAAAGAGCACAGACTTTAATGGAAACTTTCAACCAGAGAGGGCAATGAAAAACTGATTTTCAGGCGAGTGTTAAGTTACTCGTTAATGTTATTTAAGACTGTTCATTGTAAACATTATCAGATTATTAGATTAGGTCAGTAAGATCATTAGATCCTTTGAAAAAAATAATTTTCCTTTGCGGACTGGCCAGTATTAGCTTATTTAAGTTCCAATCCCAGTGAAACAGGGTTGGATTCCAATAGCCGTTTCTGTTTTGAATCCAGTTTATGTTCAGAAAATACCCATATTTGCTAAACCTCGAAGTAATCAAATCTTTTATCCATCCTTGCTCTTTTAACAGAAGCGTACAAAATATTCAGACAGCAAGGTTCTCAAGTGCTGTTGGTGGTAGATTAAATCAGCTGTAGATAATTACTGTTTAAAGGCCGAAGTGTAACTTTTGGCTGTTGTCTGGTTAATGTGCTCTCTATACTCTGTACCAAAGATTGTTTGTTAGACAAAGAAGCACCACTGGGAGCAACAGAGTGGTGAGTCTTCTCTTTCATGTAAAGTCACGTCAATATTGTAAGCTTGTCAACTGTATAGTCCCGAATCAGGACACATCTTATCTTTCACAGATAAGATCTGTAAAAGTCAGTAGGCTACACCTCACATTTCAATGTGTTAGATACATTTTTTAACATTTTATATTTCATGGTGTTATATTTCATTTAATTTTCAAGTAAAAGCCAATAAAACATGATTACAGATCTCATTTAAATCTTTCAGTTACAGTTAAGATATTTTTACCTCTGTACTATAAAACCTATATTCAGTTAGCAGATTTGATACATTATGCACAGAGCTTGGAGCTCAAACACCATGAAGACCCCCTCTAAACATTTCATTCAGAGTAAATTATGTCACTGTTGCTGTCTCAACCACCCATTACATGTGTGTGTTCTGCCATGATCACATGATGAAAGCACTACCATGGATGTGAAGGAGGGGTGATATTGGCTTCCTTATCCCAAGGGAGGGTTACTTTATTCCCGCAGCAGACCCTGGTCCCCCATCTCCATTACCTAACCATCTGGAGACCCTTATAGCAGCTAAAACGGCCACAGGGGAAAATAATATTAACTCATAAACATGCACACACAGACGGTAGTGTCTTTTGTACAAGATGTATCAATTGTACAGAAATTGAACTTAGTCACTTGCAAACACAAAAGAAACTCTCCCGTTGCAGTCAGATGTGCTTACCTCAAGCATCAATGTCCTCACAGCCACTCATGTACAAACACACACATACACAAACACAGTTTTCCTGAATAGACAGGGGATGCATCTTGACATGTGATGGCTTTTTACTCGCCGCAGAATGACAGTGTTTGTCTGTAACTGAAGGTCGTGCTGAGATCTCTGCACTCGCGTCACACCGAACCGCCCACTGCTTCTTCTACGCACAGCCACATGAAGAGACTAAAAGGTTTATTTTTATTTTATTTTTTTTCACCATTTGTTCTGATGTACATTGTTTTGGAGCTCACGCACCAGTAATGCTGTTTGAGGTGTTCTCACAGTGTCTTTATCCACAAACACTGATGGCTGGCTTGATTTCAAACACTTGCTGTTTGATGTCAGACGCCTGCTGCTTCCCTTCTAAGGAATATTATGAATATTTTTAAAAATGAGCTCCTTGTTACTGCACTATATTGAGGTGCTGACTCCCTGTCTGGTCTTATAAAGTGATATTTATAGTTCTCTGATTTATAATTTGCTTTAAATATGTATTTCTAGTGCTTTTAGTGATTCAGTGATTCTGAGTTTTGATTGTTTTGAAAGTTTTGCCCCAAGAGAAACTATGAATCTGAATGAATGAACAATCATGACCTCTCAAATTAACATTTAGTATCATGTTTTACACCATGATGTAATAAATCTAACAACATTAAGAGCTGGATATACAGTATGTAGTACATGACCTATGTTATGAAATATTTTACCATGACTATATGATCATATTGTCATGCTCGGTAATCTTGGTTTTGGTTTCCTGTTTTATTTTGTAGTCTTGTCTCTTGTTTCCTGTGTGCTCCTGCCCTTGTGTCGTTACCCTTGATTGTCTTCACCTGTTCCCTATTGCTCACCTGCCCCTGGTTACCTCGTTAGTCTTGTCATTATTTATACTGGTCCCTGGTAAGTGGTCTTTGTGGGTTCATTGTCTGGGGGGTAGTATGGCTCAGTAGTATGGCTCAGTAGTATGGCTCAGTAGTATGGCTCAGTAGTATGGCTCAGTAGTATGGCTCATGGTTGGATGTGTTCTGGCTTTTTGTGTGAATTGTTTCTGTGATTTCTTGTGCCTGGACTTAGCCTTCTGTTTGCCTGCCTACCTATGTCGCACGTAAGAGTTTAAATAAATCTTGAAAACTCTTTGAGCCTCCTCTACTGTCTGCATTTGGGTCCTTCTCCTCCCGTTCCTGGCTACACACCCTGACACATGTAGTCACTGAGATAGTAAATGTCTTTCCTGCTTGTAAACACCTCACCTTTTTTGATTCAAATGCTCAGTATAATGTTAAATTAAAAGAATAGTTTGCGAAATATGCTAATGTTTTTCTTTCTGAGAGTTTGATGAGAAGATCAATACCACCCTCATGTCAGGAGGTGGTTAGCTCAACTTAGCTTTGCATAAAGAAAACACTTTGGTTTTTGTATGGCATACACAAACAAGATACAGTATGTGTTATTTAGTGAGCTTTCAAGGTGCTGGTGGGTGTATTTTTTTGTACCGTTGGACAGAGCCAGGCTAACTGTTTCCTCCTGCTCCCAGTTTTTATGCCAAGCTAAGCTAACCGACTGCTGCTTGTATCTTCATATTTGATGTACTGACATGAGTGTTCTATCAATCTTCTCATCAAGAAAGTGAAAAAGACTATTCCCCAAAATATCAAATGATTACTTTAAGACTCAGACTCTAGTGATTGATAATACTTTATGGGATCAATAGTTATCAGTGTAGTGCACATTCCTATTTACAACCAAGCTTGTTCCTGTACAATGCGTAATGTGTGTGTATGCAGCATACCGTGTGAATGTGTGTGACAATGCAGTGTAATTAGCCCCTGAAGAGGCAAGCAGGGCTTATTCTGCCAGGCTGATGAGTTCTCCTCCAGCCTTGCGCTCAGCACCGCGTCTCCTCTGAGAAGTGCTAGATCAGCTCCAGGGGGAGGCTGCATATACGCAGGGGGCCCTGCTGAAGATGGATTGTGCCAGTCAAGGGGAAGGTAAACTGAAATTGGTGATCGTCCACATAGATGAGGCTAGAAGCTAAGGGCTTGGTAGTGTGTTGTTCTTGTGATTTGTTCAAGCATAATTGTGTGAGTCAGTTTATCTGTATATTGTCATGCCTGCGAGTGCACAATCGTGTTAGTTCACATTCTGTGTCAGCGCGCATCTATGTGAGCTGTACATTACTGTGTACTTCCCTTTATTGACTACCTATTGACCCAGCCCCAATAAACAAGTCTTTATTTGACTTGTGTCTCACAGTCTGTGTGCTGCCCAACTCAGAACAAACAAACAGAGCTTATGGGCCATTCCTCGCAGTAAATCCCAAGTCACTGAGAAATGCATCAATTCCCTGAATAAAGTTTTTATGCCCTCACACCTGTGGTATCACGCCGAACAGTTTTCATGCCCCATCTCACCTTGCTTTATATAACCTTGTGTGTTTTCTCAGAAACGTGGCATTCTTAGTCTTAGCGCTAGCTAATTAGCACCTGTATCTCTCACACATCGTATGAACTGGGGAGAGAAAGAGTGAGAGTAATAGAGAGATCAGCCGACGGGGAAGGTGTGAGCAAGCCGTGCTGATATGGAAATGAAGACTTTAATTATGGATGAATACATTATCAGATCAAGGCCAAGGATTTGCTCTCCGTGTATGTTGTGTTTGGAGATGGGCTGATACCAGGGGACACCACAGGCCCCTGTGAATATCTGTGTGTTAAATTACTCACAACCAACAAGAGGTCAGCGTCCAGTTTTGCTCTACTTTTTAAAAATGCTTATTGAGACTAGCATACTGAAATAGACTAACATTTGATTTTAAATCATCTCTTGTGTCTTTGGATTTAAATTTTATTGCATAGATGGGTATTGATTTGCATTTGTGGTTCTCTCTCATTAAGTATGATAAAGGCAATATGGATAAACTATTCATTACTTGCTTTGATGTAAATACAATCATTTTGTGTATGTTTCTTCTTCCCAGTCTGTCATTTTCCTGCGTCCTTTTCTTTGTACCTCCCATCTGTTTTCTCCTTATATGAGATGACTCTGCAGTTCAGGCAGTTGCCTGGAAACCTTTCAGTATCTTAGGTAGCATGAATACAAAAACCTCTTCATTTGGCCGTGATGTCGCCTCCAAACAAGGCCATAGGATGAATCCTTTGTTGTCATCGTTTGCTCTTAGGATGTACAGTTACATTCCCAGCATGATATTTGGACTGTTACCTTTTTTTTAAATTTCAATTATTCCTCTTTATTGTTAAAAATAATGTGTGATAAAAATGCAAATGCAAAGTTAAAAAGTAAATTAACATCCCCTGAAAATCTTGTTTTTGCTGATTTTGCTAGCTGATGGTTTAACATTTCACCTGGCTGCACTGATGTACAGGTGTACTCCAGGACCTCATGACATCACTGTTGGGTGTAGTTACAGGTGCAGTAAAGCACACCTCTGACCACACTGTGGTCAGTAATGCATGTGAAACTTTAAACCAGACAGGGCAGTAAACACTGCTTCTCAGCCTTATGATAAGTCTTTAAGATTAGAAAAACAAAAATCTTTGGATGGTCTGTCACTCGGTCAGTTGTCAGTATCTCAACAATTATTGAATAGATTGCCATGATATTTGGTACAGACATTCGTGTTGCCCTCAGGATGAATCTTTAACAACTTTGATGATCATCAGGTCAAATTGATTTTAATACTTTCTAATGACATTCCAATCAGGCTCAGCAGTACTTTGTGTTTTGTGCTAATTAGCAAATGTTAGCATGCTAATGCGCTAAACTAAGATGGAGAACATGATAAACATTATACTTGCTAAACATAAGCATTTTAGCATTGTCATTGTCAGCATGTTAGTATGCTGCTGTTAGCATTTATTTGAAAGCACTGTTGTGCCTATTATCAGCCTCACAGACTCGCTAGCATGGCCATAGACTATTAGTCTCGTTAGATTACATATCACATTTACTCTTTGACTCCAACATCCATAGCGACTCAAATTAGCATCAAATTCTTCTTCCTTTTCCTCAAAAGCAGAAGCATAATATGTTTAGCTGTCGGCTAAAGGCTGGCAGTCGCTTTACACCTCCAATTAGAAAGCAAATGACAATTAACTGGTTCCCATACTGTAAAAACAGCCTGACCAAGATCAATATGGGATCCACACAGGGAAATTCAAGAGTGCTTTAAATTTAAACAGGCAGGACAAACTAATAGAGCCAATTGCTTTGACTCTGTGGAATTATACTGTAGGGAGTGGGAAGTTAAAACGACTAATTAAACCAGTAAATTCTCTCCAGGCTTCAGTTGTCTGCCATTGCACTGCCGGCCATACCGTTTGTGTGTGGTTCAAACACACAGATCCCAACAGCCATCAACCCAAAAAAGCACATAAGAACAGAGATCCATGTAAAGTCACAGCACAATGCAGTTACTTCTGCAAAGTGACAATAACGGCTGGATTTTCTCAGTGGAATTGTCTTTACAGTTCTCAGTGTTCTCAGTTTGTCTGTGGTGTGAGCATGCAGCATAGTCTGATAATAGAAACTGAACTTGGTTTTTTCATCTAGACCTAGAAAAAAATCTAGGAAATAGAAGATTTTGTGAAGGAGTATTGAAAGTTTAACAGGAAGACTTTTGAGCCAAAATGCAGCCCTCAGTGCCCAGGCAAGAACCGGCAGGCAGTTTTGCGATGAGAGGGCAGTGAGGCTATGACACTTTACAACCAGCCCAGACTGACAGCGACAACAAACCTTTAAAAGAGCTCTTTCATTCATCAGCTGGTCTGCCAAGCTGTCCTCTCTGCACTCTGCCCATGAGCAAGGTCATCTGGGGAAGAGAGTGAGAAATGGCAGCACGTTAATGTTTTCAGCATTCATGGACATGTTTTGGTGTGTTTGCATGCCCATGAACGTAGGGATTGAACCAACCACCAATAGCACTGTCTCACTCTTTTTTACCAAAAGAAGACAAGTCATGAGTCCAAGGTTGCTGCTGATCTAATTAAGCCCCTAATTAGCAGTGATTAGATGAAGGAGAGCCTTGGCATAAAAAAACAACATGGCCTCTTTTGGCCACTGCTACGTCAGGCAAGAGAGACAAACACTGACACACCACAGCTGTTTTGGGGCCGTCTGTGGAAACTAAGGCCTGAGGACATAACGCTCATTTTCATCAGCATTCTGTTCATTATGCCCAGTGTCTCTGAAAAACAAACCCATTTAATAATCTTGTTTGTTTCAAATAATCTTGGAGCACTTCTTGGAGGCTGCCTTCACTCTGCTCCTGGGAAAAACTGATACTTAATTCCCATATATTGATTTAGATTTTGAGGCTGGCAGAACAGTGTGCTGTTATGTTTGCGTGGAAGTAATAAGGGCAGATTAACAGAGGAAAACAGCAACTTATCATTCATGTGTACATTAAAATGCATGATGCATGTGAAGCCTGGTATACCCTTAAATTAAAGGGTCATTCCTAATGTGAATAATAAAAATGATGGATAGCGTGCAATCATAAAACAATGCATTTCTTTTTGCTTTAATTTAAACTTTGAGTCTTGCCCAGGTTTGTGTGTTCATTTTTTGGCACACAGCATCTATTGCACATGGCAGTGATGAATTGAAGCAATATGATTTCTCATTTTGTTTTGTTTTTTTCCTTTTGACGCCTGTCTCTGCACCATTTTGTCTTTTTATACAGCCGCATGTGGCTGATGGTCATATTATGCATGGTGACTGGGTTTCTATTATGTTGCACATGGGTACCTACCGCTCTGCAAGGACATTAGGAACGAAAAAGCTTCGTTGTTCTCCATGTTGTTTGTTCAGTTTTATTGTTTTTATTTGTTTTTGACAGAGAGAGAGAGCGCTGCTGAATCTTGAAAAGCAGTTTCTATATAATTGACGGTGACACTGATATTTGTTCCCATACAAACATGCACAAACATAGACTTTCTACATATGTGTTGCCTCTATTAATCTCCTGTTGTCTCTCTTTGGTCCTTGTTTAGAATCACAGTGCACACTGTGTGGTGAACCAGAAGGTGAGTGGGCCTCGCCATTCCCCGATAGCTCTTGTCATCGTCATCTCCCGGCTTGTTGTTTTGCTGTTTGGGGAGGGTGGGAAGTGGAGCGGGGGCGACGCTGTGCTGCAGACACACTGTTCTTCAGTCTTCATCTCAGCAAAGCTGAGTGGGCCAGGTTTTAGGTTCCATGTAGAAAAACACAAATATAATGTGCATAAAGATAGCATCCTCCTGGTTTTTGTTTCATTTAATTTCCCACATTGTAAAGCAACAAATGCCCTGCACATTACAAACTGTCACAGGTGCACTGCAGTATAGGGCTGATCAACAAATCTAACTCCCGGAGGTGGCCATCTTTATGCACTTTAGGTCACTCTTACTGACCTGACTGATTGACAGCATGAAGGCTGAAGGACACATCTTCAGGGTTCTCACTGACCACACTTGCTTCTGCTTCACATCTCACTGAATGTTACAATGTGTGTACACATGATTTTATGAGTTTCCATGAACTCATGTACATGTATATTTGTGTGTTCATGTGTGTACAAGCTTGCCACTATATTAAGTGCTGACACTTCCTCATTCTCCATTGCCAGCTGCAAATCATTTCCATAATTCTTCAGCCATTTCATTCCTAAAACGTCCTCTTTGCATGGATTATATTTTGAGGGATGATCATTCCTTTTTGGTCCCTCTCCTCAGCTATAGTTGGTCATTATAAGTGTTTCATCTCTTGTCTGTTGTTGTGTTTCGTATGGGAGTCTGCTGTTACTGACAATCTCCCGAAACAATAGTGACCAGAAATCACCTGTGAACACAACAGGAGCTGACAGCTTTTTCTGCATTTAGCAGTGAGGAGTGAATCTAGAAATAACCCATAAACATGTTCAGTGACAGGCTCAGTGACAGATATGATATTTCCCTCTGGACTTAACCTTGTCCAGGAATCAGCCATGTGCCTCTAAGCCCAATAAGCATTTTTCTATTTCTCAAAAATCAATGGTTCTCTCTCTGCTTTGCTTGATTGGATTAAGACGTAATCAAATGGAGCGCGATAACCATGTGCCTATGACCTTCCTGCTGAGACAGGAAGAGAGAGGAGGGAGGAGAGGCCTGAGGGAAGGACGGGGACTGTGTGTGCATTTGGATGTGTGTGTACAGTATTTTATGTGTGCAAACATGTGTGTAGCTGGGCAGAATGGAGCTCCCGAGGCACCTCCATGCTGTTGCTCCATGTTGCACAGGGCATCAGGGCCACAGAGCCACAGGGAGAAGCATAGCGTCCCAAGAAGTGTGTGTGTGTGTGTGTCTGTTGAGGTTGGTTCAGAATGGTTGTGTTAAGAAAGAGAGAGAAAGAGAGTGTGTGTGTGTGTGTGTGTGTGTGTGTGTGTGTGTGTCTATAGGGCTTGAATACGGACTGTATCTGTCCAATAATCTGTCCATAAAACAATCAAACCAAAACCTGTTAGTCAGTGCCTATAGAGATTCTTAATCCTGTACACTTTTTCTTTGATTAGCTTACTTTCCTGATTTAAAACACAAGTTTGCTAAGTATAGACTGACTTTTATGTAGGTTAAGTTATTTTTTTACAACTGTTTTGTGTTAAGTTAACATTTGAAAACTGTGGCAATTTTTTTCTATTTTAAATAGAAACAAAAGTAGAAAAACATGGTTAAAGCAGAACGAGCTAACACAACACTGACATTTTATCAGCTTATAAAGTGTAAACAATTGCTTATTTACACATCCAGCAGATATGGAGCAACACTGGCGTCATATTTCTGGCCTACTGATGAATGTAAGTCCAACATTCGCTCTCCTTTTAGCTAGGTTTTAGTCTTAATATAACAATATAACTATAAATATCTACCCCTTTAGCAACTAAATGCTCGACTATATTCACTAGCTAGTTGCCAACTTCCGTCTGTCTGCGGCTTGGTGCTGAGCAGGCACTGCACAGTGGGTTCATCACAGCTTTTCCACTGAAAACAGTGTGCCTGGAAGCGAGGCTGACGAGAGCTGTGAGAGTGAACCAAAACTGTAAAGATACAGGCCGTAAAAGCAAAACAATTGGCCGAAGCATGCTAAACCACTGTGTAAATCTGAGGGGAACTGCAGAGTTGGAGGATAATTCTTTGTGGGTTTGTCATTATGAGCAACTTCTTTGACACGGAACAAAGTCATTTGAGCCATTGTTAATATAAAAATATTGATTAGTGCAGCTTTAAACTTCTCAATATACAAAAAAGTACCACTTAGTAATCTTTATCAAAACTGAGGTATCATATTATCACCGGTGTCCATACCATATCTCTATATTTGTGTGCTTGCTCTGAGAATTGTCAGATAAGAATTGAGTACATTAACAAGGGCAACCAAGGCCTTATTGCCTGCAGGTAATTGCTGTCCTGCGAGAGAGACCGAGAGAAAGTGTGTGATGGTGTGAGGGAGAAAGACAGAGAGAGATTGAAGTGCAAACATGCACATTTGCACATCTTGTCTCCTTGTCTTTGTGCATAATGCTGAGCCAGGGGCAAAATGTCCTGCTGGGACCCTTACTCCCAGATCTCATAATACAAATACACCACATAACACACACCAACACATAAAAAGATTATTGGACAACATGAAATAGATATTTATAATTTCGGGGGTTGTTAAGGGATTTCAGTAAGTGATTGTTACAAAGTCCTTGTGTTGTTTAGTAGTAGTGTAGTAAAGAATGTGTTAATTCAAGTTTTTTTCTTTTACAGCTTTTACTGATTAATTTGTAGCGCTTAGAACTAATTGGTCATGTGGCAGTATTCTCCTTTGCTCTTTTCTTAGCATTTGTTTGTCATACAGTACAGAATCTGCATAAGAGCTTGAAAATGCTGAAGGCACAGCTGCTCAGTCAACATACTGAATAACTTGTAGAATATTTGTGTTTGGATGATTTTTTTTCTGTAGAAACTCTCCATGCAGGAAAGCCAAAGGTATTGTTCATTCTTTTAAAGATGCACCAATTACCGCTTTCCTTGGGTTGTTGGGTGAAATGGGCCGTGCCCTGAATTTGAAATGATATACAAGGCTACATGGCTCCAAACAGTAGAGACAAAAAAAGCAACCCAAACGAGGGAGTACTGTGACATAAAATAACACACTTTTATGCAACACAGAGAAAAAATGAGAAGACATTACTCAGCTGTGTGTGTGAACTATTTTCTGCTGCAGCGAGAGAAAGTAGAGGCCTGAATAATAGCTATTAAAGAACAAGGACAGGGAGGACACTTTCATAGAGATGGCGGCCTTAAACATAAACATTATTGAAAAGTCTAAATCACAGGACTCACCTTGACAGACTCCATGACTTCAAACCCCGAAACTGAAATTATTAGGAAGAGTCATACCCAGAGAATACATAATACCTTTAATGAAAATTCAAATAAGTTTAGTCAAGGTCTGACATATGGTGTCAGTCTCATTTTGCATTACTCATGTGGGGACAAGGAAATCACAGCTGTTCTTGAGTCAAAATTAGAGCGGCGTCCTTCAGCTGATGCATGGACAGTTTACTCACAGACAGCAAATGTGAGCGAGGGAGCATTTCACCATTAACCGAACCTTCACTGAGACCCTGAACTTTGCCGTGAGGGAGAGAAAGAAGGAAAATGACTCCAGAGAGAAGGGGGTTAGAGGGAGGTGAAGTGCGTGGGATGCATTAAGGAGGACAGAGAAGGAGAGTGAATAAAGTGAGGGGTGGGTGGGCAACCCTGTCTTCTAGAAATTACATATGCTATGAATTGTTTTGCAGGTTTGATGGGAAACATAACTGCTGCCTGGGTTATGTTCACTGTCTTATTCCAGTGATGGACTTTATTTGTTTTTTTGCTACCCACATATCGTATAAAGGCAGTTGGGGGGGATGTTGAGCGTACAATGCACAGGACTTTGACACTTTTAGGCTTTATTTAAGGTTGGGGAAATATTGTGGTTTCAGTTTCATGTTAAAATAATAAACTCATCCAGTCTTGCGCTTGAAGTCACTATTCACTTTTTCGGTATTCAACCAAGACTGCAACTTTCCCCAATCTTAACAAAGTGCTGTGAGTGCAGATACATTAAATATCAACATTTGGAACAATGTTTCCTGATAATGTTCCTCATAATCAACAATCACTGCGTCACATTTTTTATAAAAATATATTTGCAGTAAATTAGAAGTATATAAATGTATTTCTAGGAGACAGAATTATAGTCGGAGGATGTACTGTAGAAAGAAATTCAAGCGAGCTCGAGCTAAACACCTGAATACAGAACATTAGTGTCAACATATATATGCAGAGCTCACACATCCAAACACTCAGGTCAGTGTGGAGGCTATATATTGCTGTTATAATGTTTTCCATATTTCCTTGGTGGGCCCTCCCCAACCCTACTGAATGAATGTGTTGGCAAACAAGCTTCTACATGTTACATTGGTTAGCGTACTGAACTGTGTTCCATTGCACCAAACTCTCTAGTGTTATTCTATACGTCTATACTTACAAAACTGCACTTTATCAACACTGTAAATGGCTGCCTCTCAGTAATGTGGTGTGGCACAACCACCACCATATTCAAGTATTGTATGTATTCAAGACCCCTCTAGTCATTTCCTTAGGAGAGTGGGGGGCGTCTTGGAGTTATAGGTAATATCATTATGTCCTAATGCGTATCCCCCCTGTGCCCAGAAACACTGTCCTATATTGATTTGGGCAGCATGGATTTTTAATTTTCAGAAACCCATTTACATTGTATGTTGGCTAGACGAATAGGATGCATGCCAGACCGCTGGCCAAGGTCAGTGTCCAATATAGAGGAGGCTTGTTGGTAGGTGTGAGGGGAGTACTGATGCTATGGATTAAACACAGAGGCTCAACAGCCATATGCTCTCTGTTTCTTATTAAAAAAGGAATGATGCATTTTAAAGTCAAACTGAAAACTAAAGTCACTATAGGTTATATATACTTGGTGTTTGTTTTGACCTGCGTACCTATTTGGTTAAAATTGTAATTACCGAAAGAAAGAATTTTTAGTTTTATTTAAAATTTATACTTTTTATTTATTATTCTGTAGTGAAAACACCCCCTACATTAATGTTCTCCAGGGGGTCGTGAACATTTGGTTCTGACTCACAATGTCGGTAATTTGATTGGGGAAATATCTGGGACGGCAGTAAAAATAGTTTGTAACTTCACTTAAATTCCAACAGCCACACAGACAGCCGTTGCTTAGTCCCATCCCTACGTTACTTTGTGGGTACATCCCAAGTCTCTTAATTACATACACGTTTCCCTTTCCTTGCATCTTAGTCCCTCCCACCAGGAATGCATGGGGAGATGCAAGGCAACCATGCGAGGAGAGAAGAAATTAGGAAATCTGTTTTTAGAGAAATGAGACGTCCTTTCCTCTGAAGCGTCACATGAAGCGACGTCCGTTTCTGATGACGGCGGCAGCTGATCACAGCTGGATCAGCTGGTCAGTCAGGTTAACAGCTGTAGAGACTTTTGATTTTGAGTTTGTATCTGCACACATGTGCACTGTGCTAATACTAATAAAGGCACACAGTTCGCACTGGCAGAGCAGCCTCACACGTGACTGAATGGAAATGACGATAAACAAAGTGTTTCTTGCTGACAGACAGACTCTCCTACTCTCTCTGACTTTAATTGTATCCATAATAAAAGTTAATGAGGGAAATAACAGATCATGAAAAGAAAAATCTTTCTAATAAATGAAGAAAGTTGTTTATGGTTCTTTTATTGTTCAGACCTACAATTAACACAAATTCAAATAAAGACATGCAAATAAAATATACAACTTGGGGAGTGATACACTTTAAGTTTAATCTGTTATCTTCTGTCTTCACTCCGGTATGACAGTGATTGTTGTGATGTATCAGATCCATCAGCTGCAGCGTCCAATCAATAACTGATATCCAGTAAGGGGACGTGGGATGAACATGTGAACAATGTGAGAGCTGCTAATGACTCAGCAGGTGTTGAAATAATATGAACAAATACTAGTAGGAATCAGTTTAATGTTAGCGAGCTAAGCTAACTAGCTTCCATTTTCTTTTGGAAGTCAATTAGCCGAGTTTGCTTCCTTCCAACTTCCAATATAATGGATCCTCATAAATGTTCAATGTTGTAAAGTGACAGATTTCTTAAACTGCATAACCAATGCTATGTGGGCTTGTTGAAACGGGCGAAAAAACGTCTTGTATCAACATTTGTAGGCTATGACGTGCTCCAGTCATTAGAGCACCACAGAAGTTGACAGTGCATCTCCTAGCAACGTTAGCCCTCAAATGTCTGTCATCCGCTGCTGTTGGAACTGCCCACCCAGAGGCCTGAAGTTTAGACAGTGTTCCCTCAAACATGTCCAAATTCAATATTATTCTCTTGAAAATATGCAGAATAGCTGTAAATATATAATCATAATTTGTTTGTCTTTTCACGAAAACAAGTCAAACAAGAACAAGTCAAATTTCTGTTGGACTTTAAATCACATCCACGTACAATTTGGGTTATTCTGCCACTGAGTGCTTAGAGCAACTGTAAGAGCTTCAGTAACTTTGACTATCCATGTTAGTACTGTGTGTTCTCACAAAACTGCAGTTTCTGCTTTCGATGCTCGAGTTGGCATACTCAGAGACCTTTAGCCTTCAACTTGACAAGTCATGTCTCTCAGCTTAGATCTTGGGCCGCAGCTTCACCAGCCTTTGCCAGCAGATCTGGCTGTGCTCCATACACCATACTGTACACAGTCAGGCAGCCAAGCAGCCCGACGACCTATAGTGCAACATGGGACTGTAGCAGCGTTCACGAGGCCGACACAACGTTCCAGGGGCTTAGTGTTTGGAGGATGACAAAGCAGTATTTTTATGTCACTAACAGCCACCTGAGAGAGAAAGTGAGGGAGCGAGCAGGAAGAGTTAGAAGAAAATATAACATCTGAACATTGCCTGCGGCTGTCCAGTGAAGTGGGATTAAGAAAACATGCTATTTAAACTGCAAGCAATTTTTTTCCTTCACCAGGCGGTAAGAAAAAGTGCAGCAGGCAGTCAATCTTTTGAGCTTATCATCAAGTAACTCAAGTTGCTCTCTCAGCTTTCTCGACCCCTCATTCTCTTTCGAGTCGCAGACACACACAGAGAACCACATTATTGTCACTCAATACACTTTTCCGACACTTTAGTCCCCCACTTTTGATATTTTTACACTTATTATTACCCTTCAATATATTTGAAATTAATTTTTAATGGCTCAGGGAGACACTTCTAATTACATGACATGTAAAATCGTGTCAGGCCAACATAATGAAGGAGGCCGCGAGGAGAAAGTTGTGGCAGATAGATGGCACTGCTTCAGATATTACATGCCATCTAATCTAGCTTCAATTTGAGCGCAGGCATGACAAATGTGTGGGGATGTATCTGTTCTGGAGATTGAAATGGAGCATCTCTCTCTTTTTCACACTCTGCTGACATCGATCTGTCCGCCGCTAAGTCACCAGGAACGCCAAAATCAGTGGCTAGAGTAATGAGGAGGCAAAGATACAGACACCTTACCAGAGAGAGCTAGTGAGAGACCCTCAGCAGCCTTAACAGAATTTCTTTATCTGTCTTTGTCTGTCTACTGCTATCCGTATTTTGTTTCCGCAATGTGACATGAGAAACCCCAGCACTCCCAATCAGGCTGCAGGTGAGAATAGGAGCCTCGACTGTGCATGTGTGCAGGTGTGTGTGTGTGTGTGTGTCTCCCAGGTGAGCAGCTGTCCAGGTTGGGCTGTAATGGCTGCAGGGGAGCGCATACGGAGCAGCTTTGCTCAGAGAATCCTAGGATCGCATGGGGAAAGCTTGACATCACTCCAGGCGAAAGACTGATGAGCAGCAGAAACATCGGGGAAAGTTTGAACCAACTCAGAGGGGAATGTCTTGGATGAGCTTTTTGTCAATGCTCCTATTTATGACTCATTTAAGAAATCACAGTGAGAGCTTGTTGGCAAAAATGCAATACTTTTTTTTTCAGTGAGATGACTCACAGATGAATATATCTCCAAATATTTGTATCGCTATCACCCATAAGCATCATGTTCTGAGGCCAAATGCAGTTAGTAAAATGAGAGTGTTTTTTCCCCTCTAACTTCACTGTAGCTCATGTGGTTTTATTGGACTCTGGGAGTGATAACAAGAGCATCTGACCGTCAGCATGCAAATAGTCTCATTACTAGGAAAGCTCACAGGGGCTGTGGTATAAATCGGTTTGGGGAGGTGTCATCACTCTCATCGCTCTTGGTGCAGACATCATTCAGCTCCCATTTCATGATTGTGGTTAAATATCTAACACTCCACTTGATCATTTGGATAGATATAAGCAATGGTAGGAACAAACATGGCATATTTTCATTTTGGGTTAGTTGCTATACTTATAGAATAGAAAACTGGATACAACCGTTCTGTAATCATTTTTAAATTTCCCAAATTATCAAACTATTGAACTAATCATACAGTATATCTACAATCTGCATAGGGGCAAAGCCATTGTGAAAAGACACACATGACCAGGGGGAAAATGTCAAGGAGAGCATGTAAAGTTGATCTGATTCATGAAGATACAATGACCAAACAAGTGTGATCTGATACTTGCAAGGCAAACTTCAGGTTTGCAAGATTTATTCAGACAGAATTACATGTAGAAGATGGACAAACTTTTGACATGAAAGAAAAGACAAGCAGGTGATGGTCATTAAGTAAACATGCAAGTCATGTTTGAAATATGACAAAGCCTATCTTACTCTCGAGTTTACTGTCAATATAGAAGGAAATATAGCAGTTGTTTTGTGTTTTGTTTTTTAATTTACACATTCATTTCTTATTGGTGAAGAAAAATGATTTACAGTATGTGCAAGGGGCATGAATTTTTTTGTCTTCTGAAAGGGAGAAACAGAAAAGTTTTGCGAACCAATCCCTGTAGTTTTCTGATTGGTCAGGTTCAGTGGATTCCCAGTGCATGTTTTCCATGATTTAAATCTTATAGCAACACCTGACCTGTCCACCTTGTCTGGCTGCGCAAAGCTAAATCTTTGATCAGTGCGCTGAAGTAAAAGTTTTATTGGGGAAAAGTTGAAACGTTGCATAGTTTAATCATTTTGTCAGCACTGAGAACTGACATCAGGGCATCACTAGAGTGGAAAAAGAAGAATTGATGGTGATGCAGGTTGTACAGAAAGCAGTTTTCAAGAAATTGTATACAGTTTTAGTTTGTTGGACTCTTTAGTAAAACTGATTGTGGGTTTTGTTGGTACAGTTTATTTCTGGTGGTACAGAAAAATATGTTTGTATTATTTAAGTACTCATATAACACCTTAAAATTACCTGTTTTGAGGTACAGTCCATTGTGTTAATATGGGGCTAATAATCAGGATGAAGTATTCACACAGAGAATGATATGATATAAAAACATTTGTTTCAAACATTGTAAAAATCGAGCAAAGGGTCAAAATTCAGTGTCAACTCTAATTGAGCATTTACATTTAGATTCAGGTAAGAAAATGATCTTTAATGGGGCACCAGTCCTTCATTATTATGACACCTTGTACGCTTTCTGTTTGACTGTCTTGACTCTCCTTTCCCTGTTCTTTCACTTTCTCTTACTCTCTTAAGAAATTGTCAAAATCATTTTAAATGAAGTGACACAGACACGGCAGCCTGCTGATCAGCCGGTCTTCTCTCTCTTTCACATCCATTTCTCCTTGCCTTTGTCCTCTTCTTAATATGAGTGTGCCCACTGCTTCACACTGCCGTGGTCATCAGTGCTGAGGTCTTCTCCCTCCGGGCACTGCCTCTTTCTTCAGAGCTGCTTATTAAAACCCCAAACCTGGCCTCCGGGAGCCTCTCACTATCTTTCTCCTTCACCACCTCTTTCTCTTTCTGTCTATTCCCCTTCCTCTTTAAGCACACACACACACACACACATACACACACACACACACACACACTCATAGGCAAAGGTGGGAATTTCCCTCAGTTTGTTCCACCCGGTTAGGCATGAACTCTTCAGATTTTTCAGCAACAGGAACCAATTACTCTAATATTACTCATAAAATTCCCTTGCTGAACTACCAATGTCATCATTTCACATCATTCCTCTGCTGGCCCTTTCTCTTTAGTCAGCCCTGGCCTATACGATAAAGGGCCTCATGTGTATGGAGCCCCAAAGAAATTAATCATCACTCTCCAAAATGATGGCACCTTAGAGATGCTAGTGATTACAGAGCACCGCAAACTCACCGTATTTAAGCCCCGCATTGGTTTTTGATTATAATCAGAGTTTATTGACACACTTTTATTCATGAAGTGTCCGCAGATGCATTGCTTGGCTAGTTGAGTGTTAGACAGGGCCAGGTATCGGATGATGCACTTGCTTGCTATTGAATCGCGAGCACACTGTTGCTATGTATAGGCTCAGAGCACTCAGAAGAATGGATTGGGAGAGTATAAGACTGATGGCTACTGTCAGGCTGCAGCATGGGTGAATCATGAACACTCCTGTATTCACTCATCAGAATTTCCACATAATGTTCCACCTCTTGAACATTTCCTGCTGGAACAGTTGTCTCCTTTTCACCAGTGTTTTATTTTTGTATGATTGTGCAGGCTGAGGAATGAAAGGTTGATTCTTTTCATTTTGACCAAATTGACGTCATTGACATTTGACATTGTGCTGGCAGAGCAGCTCATAAAACAAGGAGGGCTGTAGCTCGATGACATAGTGCTCATCAGTTTATTGTGGTGCATTGTTTACAACTTGATAAGCTCAAACAGCTTGAGGTCACAGAGAAGTACAATCCCTTTATGTAACAGGGAGACTCAGTCCTCTGTGCCCTATGACAGATAGTAAGTCTTTCAGTGACACTGAATCACCATGATGTGGGAGATAATGAACACAACACACATCCTACAGTAGAACATTGGGGCTATTTTTTACTCGATTCAAGGATGTTCTGGTTTCATTGCCAAACACTACCTCTTACTTTGTGTTGTTCCTCTCTAGTTCAAGCGCTTGCATCAAAATCACATTATCATGCTCTGCAGCCTCTTCATTTAGCCAGATATTTGGCTCAGTAGCGTTGGGAAAAGACACTGGATTCTTGAAAGCATGGAAATAAGGCTTATTTTTTTCATCTGGTCTTCTCTATTCTGCCCTGCTTTTCCTAATGACAGTAGGCAAACCTCACAGTCCATGTGAAAACCTGTGATGTCATCCGTAATGTACCTAAAACAGTGTTTTTAATAATGCTGTGTTTGGGTACATGCACATCCACTATGTGGGAACTTGGGCTATAGTACTTCAGTGATCATTCTATCTGCAACTCTATTAGCTATTAACCTCAGTGCAACTTAGGTGAACACAAAATGAGTTGAGCCAGTCAGACAGATTTCCCACTGGCCCAGAATTCATTGCCTCCAGTCGGGCTAAGACTTGGTAGCGACATAACACACATATGCTCAGAGGACCAAAAGTTTAGCTAGAAAGATTGAATGATGCTGAGGAGGCAACATTGTCATTTGCTGTAACAAAACTGGATCCTGCAGTATTAAACCTTACATAATAATTCAGGCCAATAACTGACTGCAGTCTCTAATTTTCTTGTCATTATGGGGCTTTCTGTCTGATGAGCTGTCTTGCAAGCTTTCAAGCAACTTCTAACACACAGTGTTTTCCTTTTTATATCATCAAAAACTGTCCCTTATTAAACACATGGAGCACTGTAAAACACGAATCTTTAACGCTGCTTCTCATTCCCATTCATGACAGACATGCCTGCATGCCTCGGAGGTGCAGTCCTAGAGCTGGAGACACACTTTTCATTGCTAAAAATAAACGCATCTCACGCTCTGCCATCCTGGTTTTCAAGAGGAAACACACACGCAAAGAGCATAAATAAGGGAGAGAAGAACAATGCTCACAGTGTGAACTGCTCGAGGGGACTGTCATTATTTTCAGCAACAATTATGACAAAACTGCACTTTTGTGAGTTTGGGCTGCCCCCTACCCTACCCTTCCCTCCCCATCAGGGAACATTTGAATCATCCATGAGTGAGGCTGATTCACTCACAAATGATTTCTCTTTTGGATGAAATGATTTATTGGTGATACAGTTTAGAAATTCTTCCAGTAACTACCAGGGGATTGTTGGTTTCAGGATTGAATACGAGCCTCGGATGATGATGTGAATCATGTCAGAAGTGTCATAGTTGCAGTGATTGCTTCAAATTTGGTTTCTTTGTCCGGGAAATTCACTCTGTGCGTCTGAAGAGAAGAATAAGTGCAGCCTTTTGTTGTCACCGACTGTGTTCAATCACAGTACCTCCTGTGGCAAGCTAACCTCAGGACACAATACCCGGACCTTTTGGTCGGGTCTGTATGTGATAACCAGCATCAGTCTGACGAGGCAATAATCCAAGATCAGAGGGGTTAATAGTGTGTACTGTGTCCTCACCAAAAGGACCCCACTTCCCTAAAGGGTCCTCATAACGACTCAATGCCTGGGTCTGATGTGGACCTCAGGAAACAATTCCTGGAGCCTTGGATGATGGATGCATGCCATGGCTCATGGCCCTCCATCACATGTGTTTTACTGAAATATAACACACCCTGTTGCTTACATACACATTACTCACATTACTTGTGGCTAAGAGGTCTTGGATTAAGCGTCAAGAATCACGTGGAGGGGGAATTAAGCCTGTTTTGCATTTTTGTGAATTCAGAATCATTCAGGCAGCAGTGACATTCTTATAATATGTCCATTTTGCAGCAGGATAACTACCTTTGAGCTCAGTTCAGGGAGCACACAAGATACTTGAGTTCACTCTAAAACACTGCACACTCTGAGAGCCAGCCCCACTTAATGTTCATTCTCAAAAACAAACAATCCATCACTGTCGGCTGTGAAGGAACTTCTGTACAGGTAATGCAACCTGTAGTATTTCCTTGTGGCACCCAGAAGGCCTCTCTAAACTGGTAAAATCTCCCTCGCACTGGCCAGCTTCCGAGATGCAATATGTGAACACCAGCAGACAGCTGTGCATTTTTTAACAAACATGTTGATGTCTAAATGAGACCCTCTTTCTGGATGGAGAGCTGTGTTACTCTCTGTATTTCTCTTTCTAGTTGCTGTCTGATTCAGAGAGGTTGATTCATGATTTTTTAGGTGTGAGTTGACACAAGCTGCGATGCTGCAGTGACAACAGCTTGGCGGAAGCTGGTTTATTATGATTATTATTATTTCTGATTAACAGTGTGAGTATGAGGTGGATAGAAGGTAATGTCCCTCCCATGACCATGTGCTTCTGCCATATGTTGTGAATTCAATTGTGCAGCAACATCTATATCAATATCAATATATCTATACCAACATCTATATTATTTCCATCATCAATAAATCTGTGATTTTATTTTTTAAATTAATGGATTAATTGTTTAGTCCATGAAATATCAGAAAATAGTGAAAAATGTCCATCTCAGTTTCCTGGAGCCCAAGGTGATGTCTTCAAATATCAAAATAGCTATTGGATTGATTGCCATAAAATTTGGTACAGATATTCGCGGTGCCCAGAGGATGAGTCCTAACTGACTTTTCCTCTAACGCCACCAGCAGGTCAAAGTTTTCACTTATCCAGTGAAATATGTTAACAGCTACTGGACAGATTGGCACAAAATGTTGTACATTCATGGTTTCCAGACGATGAATCCTAATGACTTTGGTGGTAATCCCCTGACTTTTCGTTTATCACCATCATCAGGTCAAAATTTTTATTTGACAATTTGTCCTTGTACTTTGGTTTATGAATAAATATAAATACCTCCAAAAGTAATGGCATTCCCACCAGCCTTAGCTTTACTTTATGTTTAACCCTAATTTGCAAATGTTAGCATGCTAACATTCTTAACTAAGATGGTGAACATGGTGAACATTATACCTGCTAAACGCCAACATGTTAGCATTGTCATTGTGCGAATGTTAGCATGCCGATGTTAGTATGTTATTTAGCTCAAAGCACCACTGTGGCCAAGAACAGCCTCACAGAGCTGCTAGCGTGGCTGCAGTCTCTTAGTCATGTTGCCAGACCAACAGTCTAAAACAAAGAGATTTAATTCTATAGAACAGAAAAAAAAATTTCTCACATTGGAGAAGATGAAAACAGCCTCTTAGGCTGAAAAAAAAAATCAAAATTTCATGTTGTGAACTGGGGAATCAAGAGAAACAGGAGCAGTTGAGGTCAAGGCATACTGACCTTTGCTATTGACTCAGTCCACACTTATCTGGTGACCCTAAAGTATCTCTTCACGCTTATGGGAAAACCCATAAGAGCTTTAATTAGTCCCAGTACCATTTAACTTTATGTCCTCATATGCTGCAGCTCTGTGGACCTTGCCTGCTCCTTCCCTCCTGTTAATGTAATGGAGCCACAGTCAGTATTTACAAATGCATCTCTCCATCCCTCCTAATCTATTTGTGATCACGTTTTGCTCTAAGCAGCCCAATAGGACTTAGTGAGTGATGCCCAGCGCTCAATGAGAGTACACAACATTAATAACTCAAGGTAATGAGTTATTATCTATTGCCTTTATCAGATTGACAAAACCCATGGCATTAGCAGAGCGCTGAATGAGAGGGACCAGCATCAATTAAATCACCACCTCTCATTGTTCACGTTCAGGCAGCATTAAAGTATGACAAGTGAAACATAATTAGGTATTAAATCGTATTAAATTGACCATTGAGTGAAACAGATTCACAGCATGTTTCATATATTCCCCGTTAATTCATGCAAAACAGCATTAATCCATCATAAGCATGCCTCGCTGCATGCTTCGCCTTGTCTCACCTTGTCCTATGTTAATTCATCCTCTTCTTTGGCTCCCTTTTCTCCTCACCTATCCTCCCTTTTCTGAACACAAAATGATGTGAGACTTCACAGCCCTGAGTTTCTCATTTACAGTAGGATCACATACTCTCACACAGACTTCACTGAACGCAACAGTTTGTTGATATTGAATCACAGTTGCAAATATTGAATACTTTGTAATTCGTGTTTTCCTAGACTTGTGTAATCTCTGAAAAAAAAAGAAAGAAAATGTCAACGAGGATGAACCGACTACGTTGCCCAAACTGTTTTGTTCGTCTTTCGATTGTGATCCTCAGTGCTCGTGGTGAAGTAATTGTTGTGGGCTCATTAATTTGCAGCGTGCGTACACATCACATACAGGAGTTTTTCAAAGTCCAGGCCTCAAGGACAAGCATTAGAGGCCAATCAGGAAGCAGTGTGGTGCAACGATGTGGTCGTTACCCTCGGGGACCAGCCTTGTTGGATATGGAGATGAGAGTGGGAGGGATATATATTAATTGATTTCAGTCAAGGAACAGACCACCCAGATGTTGTGCAGTTTCACTATCCATACCAATAAATACTGAAACATCCACAGCACATTTTGTCCTACACGATGGTAACAATAAGACAAACAAAATTAATGACAGTGGTGTAATTGCTAGAGAGGGGACTAGGGGCAAATTCTATTGATCTTCCTTGCTCATGACACAGAGCATGCACACCCAGCGTTTGTTCTGCCCCTTCTTGATTTGAATTTTCAACAGTGCATGTTGACGTAGACATTGAACAATGTGCAGCTGGTGTTATATGCTTTATAACCCTAGCTTCATTTTGACAAGACTTTTATCTAAAGTTGTGCCTGAGCTGCATCTATTTAGGCACTTATCAGCACAAGTAGTTGTTAACAAAACACAATGGCAGGCACTTTGGTGGACCTGAAGGCCACAATGACTCTGTGCTTCCTCCTCAATTGAGACTAGGACTGCAACTAACAATTGTTTTAATTTCCAATGAATCTGTCGATTATTTTCTCCATTAATTGATCAACAGTTTGGTCGGAAAAAGGTAAAAAAAAATATATAAATGGGTATCACAATGTCCCAAACCCAAGTTACCATATTTAAATTGCTTTCTTTTTTTGACCAGCAGTTCAAAACCCAAAGACATACAGTTTAGTATCATAGAGGACTAAAAAAACTAAGAAATATTGACATTTGAGGAGCTGGAAACAATACATTTTTGGTATTTTTTCTTTTGCTGATTATCTGTGATTAAAAAAAATTCTAAGCTCAAGGTTCACTTAGCTATTCCCAAAGCTTTTGACAATATCCCACAACCTAAGTACAGGACTTAAGTCACATGATAGCCGGCGGTCGTATATAAGGGGAAGATTGTAACCCCTGTTACTGTTCACGGATGTACTGTGGCATCGGATGCAAATGGCCTCCTTGATCTTTCTCCAGCTGTCCAATGATTCCTGGTGAATGAATGTGACCCCTTCCCAGTCTATGTTGTGACTGGTTTTGGTCAAGGAGGCCATTTGAATTTCACAGCAGAGACCATCCTTGAATTGCTAAGTAAGTCAACCTTGAGTTTAGAATTTTGATCACAGATATGTGTTCCCAATGTGAAGAATGAGCCTCCACGCTGATTCATTTTCTGTCCATTGACTAATGGATTAATCAGCTAGTTGATCAATTCTGCTCTAAGTGAGAATGGAGCATTCGGGCTTTCCTTGTCAACTCATAAAGTCAAACATTTTCAAGTTTATCACCAGGTAGTTGCCCTCATGCAGCCAATAAAATGTAAATGTAGACTGAGTTTACAGTATGTGTGTACATGTTTCATTTCAACACATCATGTCACAGCTGGCATATAGTGTGCCATTAATGGTAAATATATCCATATAAATGACTATTTTTCTGCAACATCCTGTGATTAACAGCACATGCAACAACATGAAGTTTATGTCTGGTTTCTACAGTTCATACCCTGCAGTGGATTTTTCATTGGTGTTGTTGATTTAATACTGTATTATTTACCAGTGATGGATTCCCACCTGAGCTTAAATACCTGGTAAATTAGATGTGGTCGCATGATATTTTATGACTTTCTGATTACAAATTGGTGATGATCTCCTGAACACACCACTTCACAATTGATCAGTGCACACTGACGGCAGTGTTTCTCAGCCCCGTTTGGAAAAGCCTTAGAAATGAGACAGGCATTGTTGGCCTGTTATGAGGTATTGAGTCTAGAAATACAATCTCACTAATCAGGCCCCTGAATTGGGACACAGCTAGTGGCTGTTACACCAGAAGACAGTCACATCTCCCCATGCACTTTATGTGGCCCCAGGCAAAGAGAAACCCTCTGGTCCTGGCTGTGATGTGCTCAAGTTTTGTTTCTAAGCAACCTCCATATGTAAGCTTGGAGGAAATGAACGAGGAGAGCTGTTGTAGAGTCCTGATTGGGTGGATGGATGGAAGGATGGATGCCTGTTGTGGTAGTGGTTCCACTTACTTTAGAAACAGTTATGTCAGAGATTACTTTAAAATTTTTTAACTTCAGCAGAATCTTGAGTTGTTTAGCTTCCCAGCCATGATGTAAGTCCAAATATTGGCAAACATCGTCATCAGCAGCTCATAGATTTTAATGTTAAAGCCTCTTTTCCTGCACAATGAGAATGACACACTTAAGGCTATAAAAGTTAATTTCCACCGAAGGATTTTGCATTGCTGCTTATATGTTATTCATCATATTGCTGTGTATTCCAAATTGTTTTGGTGTATTTCAGCATGAAAGAGTCCAATTGTATTGTCATCTTTATTTACCACACCAAGTGAGTGTTCCTGACAAAACTTTGTGCTGTTACCTGAATACTGACCTGTCTTTCCCCCCTATGCCTGCCACTCTTCTTCACACACACTCTCGATCTGACACCACACGGGTTCCCACACACAAATACACATGTGCTAACCCCGTCTGACATTATGAGTGACTTCTGCTCGCCTCACAGAGATTGAAAAATGGCTTGTTGATTACATTCAGCAGAAGAGGCTGCAGTCAAACCCCTGGGAATGAGTGTGAAGGAGGGATATCAACTGAAAATGGGAAACATGTTTGGCCTGTCACAAATCAATCTCAACACTTGCTGTTGATATGTTTTCTCAGTTTCTTGTGTATTTCTTGTGCCTTCGTTTCTGTTGTACACTTTAACATCAAAATATCAGGTGACACCTTAAATCCGATCCAGTCTAGCTGCTCTCAAAGCCTATATCCATGTTTTCCATATCTCCTTTTATCCCATTACAGCTACTTGTGTTGGATCTGGGGGGGAACTAAATCAGCCCTCTCACTCCATTGAATTATTACTAGAATCATGTGGTTTGAGTGACTGCCTGGGGAGGCAAATGAAAGCCAGGTTGCCCCCTTAAGAGTGCTTTAGCGTGCTTTATGTGTAAGACAGCATCATGTGATGATGATGTACTGTAAAGGAGGGGAGCACCCATTCAGTAAGTTGCTTTTACCATCAGCTGCCATAACCTCCTTACCTAATTAACACTTTGCGGTATCCTTCATATATGACTTAGAAGAAGGAAATTTAAGGCATCTAGAAAATATTTTATTAAGTAATATGTAAATTAGAATCCAGGTTGTCAAAATGCAAAAAGTAAGACAGCTCAGTGTTCTGTGACCTTTTGTACTGGAATCTTACTCATCACTCTCACTCTCACAAAGGTCATTTTTGGACCACCCTTGGTCTGTTATTGACTTCTCGTTACTGTGGTTCATTTTGGGCATCAGCTTACTCTTTTAGGAGGCATTCGATGGGCTGGAACCTGCCAGACAAGATCAAGTGATGCAAATGTAAAGAAACAGAATTCATTTAAAATAAATCTTATGATTTGGCACATTCTGCAACTTCACACATTTTTCTTCATATTATTCATGGTCATTAATGTTTTGTTATGTTATTCATGTCTAATCACATACAGCCTATGCTTTTACAAGTCCTATAAGTGCTTTTGTAAAAGTAATAATTATTTGCAGCCCTTAAAGTATCTTGTGTTTTTAACTTAACATTTAGCATTATCAATAGGATGTGATATAACAATAACAACACATACTGTACCCATCAGTGTTAATAGTGGCAGCTGTTTGCAGCACATCGCTCAACAGGTTTATCGGTACCACTTCATGGAGTGGCTATATCTGCTGTTTGGCTGTTCCAGCATTGGCTGGTAAATTGTTTTTGTATGATGCGTTCAGAGTGCACCCAGGGCATTGTAAATAGCACTTCTTTCATTTCACTGCTGTGAAATTAGGCCAGTAAAACACTGGGACAGGCACTTACACTAATTGCATTTTACTGTCAGATGTGTCCAGGTTCACCTCCACTCCCCAGAGTGACATGCAACCTTCCTCCATCCAAATCAACACATGGATATTTGTGGGTGTCCATGAAGGGGTGGGGGTGTTGTTGTAAAACAGCACAGATCTTAAGAATCTTAATTCAATTCAATTCAGTTTTATTTATATAGCGCCATATCATAACAAAGTTATCTCAGGGTACTTTGTCATAAAGAGCAGGTCTAGACCGACTCCTTATGTGGAATCTTAGTAATCTCAGTAAGAATTAGTAAAAATGTTGTAAGACTTTTTGACGGTCCACCGGCCCGCTGATGCAGCGTCCCACTGGGTTTCTTCCCGGTATGCCAGATGGCCAGTACACCACTGTCTGTGCCTCTAATGTTCCGGCTGACTTTGGAGAAAAAGGCGAATGAGAGACAAGGATCTGAACTGGACTGTTGGTATCACTTCCATCTCCAAAAAGTCATTATGGTCGGTCCCCACCCTCCACTCTCTGGGCTGCTGTGGTCTGCAGAGAGGAAAATTATATTAGAGGGGAAAGGATTTTAATTGTCTTCTTCAGGCTGAGGAGTGTGGATGCCTGCAGGGCCCGGGGGACCTGTAGTGTTTTTAAAATCAGTTCCGTGCAGGGATTGTCTCTGGAGACTGAGGGCTGGTGTGGACCTTCTTGTCTGCCAGCAAACATGAGCTCGGTCCTGAATAGTTGATATGGTGATCATGGCTGCTGACTTGAGCATTAAAAACGTCTGACATATTTATTACTTACGTCACCCTTGCAAACAATAACAGTGTGACAATATCAAATTATCTCTCATTTTGTCCTGAACTCCTCAGTGGCTACAAAGACAGCAAAGGATGGGAACTTCAGAGCGTGTTGCTACGGCAACCAGGAACAGTTCTGAGGCTTCCTCTAACAAGTTGCCTGGGAATGCAGTCCTGGCTGTTACATAAGATGTGACTTACTCTCTTTCTGTCTCACACACATACACACTCACAGGGCTTTTCCTGTGGCAGAATTTCACATTCAGCATGATTTATTCATAGCTGGATAGCTGCGCTGGATTTATGATTCCACCATGTAAATGCAAGCCCATGCAATCTACCACACTTGACCAGAGTTTGCGTGGGGGCTTTGTTGGACTCCAAGCAAATTTCTGTGGCTGTTGTAAATGAAAAGGGGGCTTTGAAAAGATTTAGATTGAGGAGATGGTTGCTTGAATAGGAAATTATACAAAGATAGCAATTTGGCACCATTGCTACTGTTGTGATGTTTGCGAGGGATGTAATTACCACAGATGAATATGAGATGGGCTGTACATTTTCAACAAAAGAGGGACCAGAAAGTTGGGAAGGCACAAACGCTTCAAGTACTGTCATTCTGGGGAGGAACAAGGAACACGGATCCTGAACGCTTTATTACATTTCTTTCTGTCACCTGTCGTTCCGTCCCGGCTTTGACTGGCGAGAGAGAGAGGGGAGCTGAGGAGGAGCGCTGAGCGTAGCACAGATAAAACACATCATTAGCATGCTCACGATAAGTATTCAGACATTCAGCGGCTTCTCCTTATCTGACCACCATAATCTCTCTGCAGCTAAATACTATGGCTGCCTTCAGCGCGCCACTCTGTAGGTGAAATTGGGTGTTAGAGAAGAGAAATTGCCATTTTATGTTTGTTGGGACAGCTTGCCAATAGCCTAATCATTTTTGAACAGATTAGTGCCGAGGATGATACACTTGCGTCCAGAGCTCTTACAGGAATATGCATATCTGCTGTTATAGTGCCTGTTCACTCTGTATCAGTATCATTTTACAGACTCCTGTACATGTTATCTCCCTAGACTCTTCCAAAACATACAGCCACACACAAACTGTCTACCCCTAATCATTACTGTTGTTTACAGAAGCTCGGACAGACAATACCCACTTACCTGCGCTAGCTTCTCCTTGCTCTAATCTATCGCTCCGTGCTCGAAGGCAAACCTCTACCCTGCTGGGAGAAAGATAGTGGGGTGTAGGCACTCTCAGGTGTGTAAGTGTAACCACATGCAGCTTGGTGCAGCTGGAACCACTAGAGGCTACAGTGCAACAAGCCAAACATGCACATCTGTGCAGTTAAACATAAGCATGTACATTATTGTATTGTATTGTGATTTTTAAGTTATTTCCTCCCGGGAATATATCATTATTTTCCTGTGGAAACAGGATTTCTCTCCATGAGTGAAGTTTGATTGTAATCACAGAACTGCTGACCATTAATCATAACAGTTTTTGTTATTATTCTATCATATTAGGTAGATTATGTGGTTATATTTTGAGTAGAATAATTCCTGTACACTAATACACTATCTTTGAAGTTGAAACACAAAAGTTGAAAACACAATGCCAACCATACAGAATTGTTTGTTAGGATGTCCTCTTTTCAGTTTTCATATGTGCAAGTGGTTGAATGGGACCATCTGTTCAGTGCTAACCTGAGAATATCACTTGATGGGAAGTTGCAGGGGAGGTAAATCTCTTGCATGCACCCATATGGGCTGGTTGTGTCAGTGATTTAAAGCACAGGAACATTGTTCTTGAACGTTTTGTTGCAACCTCTTATGCACTCGCCGATCCACCTGTTCACAGGTGCTCTGCACTCTGATTTGGGAGCGGAGGCCACTTGTTGAACAGCATGCATCGTTTTCATTTGCACTCTGTGTTGTTCACCATTGCACTTTAAAAAAATGTTGTCACAGAGCTGTGTTTCTTTTTTAGCATTGAAAGTAATTGGAAGAAGTTTTGTGGTTGCATTAATGAAGATTGGAGAAGGCTTGTTTCTTTCAGTACATGTAATCGTCTTTAGTATTTAGAAACTCAGAGGTGCACACACACACACACACACACACACACACACACACACACACACAAGCACAAACTCACAGACAAGCACAAACAAGCTAAAAATCTGTGTGTCTTTCAGGTAGTTTTCCCAGGAAGTAGATTTTAGCCATAGGCTGTATATAAAGATGGACGACGCGTCTCCACTTCCTCCTTTTGTACAAAAATGAAGCCAAAATATCCCGGATACGGGTGCTGCCATCTTGTACTCGTGATGTCATTTGAAGCCAGAGTCTGTGCAGTAGTGATCCTCTGTGGAGCCGTGGTATTGAGTTCCTGCCTATCCACCCGCCTGAACCAATCACGAGCACACTCACAGTTGTCAATCATGGCGTCTCACCCCCTTTTTATAGCATGAAATAACTAATTTATCTAATAACAAACTTATCTTAAAATTGTGACTTAAACTTAAAAATGAACACATGAACATACATCAGCGGGAAAAAACTTTTGACGTGTACTTTGACTTTTTGCACATGGAGGGGGCGGGGTTTATGACATATACTGCAGCCAGCCACCAGGGGGGCGATGGGGATGTTTTGGCTTCACTTTTGGGGAGCTGTCATGTCATCCATCTTTATATACAGTCTATGATTTTGACCAATACCCTGTATGCAACCCTAATGCATGTTCTTATACACACACTTCTGGAAGAGCAGCAACACTTGACTATGACATCTCTCTTTATGCATTTAGTTTAAATAAAAGCAACATGAACTACAGTCAGTGTGACGGAGCAGTTTCGGCTGTCTGTGAATAGCAGATAAATAGTGATGTTTTAATTGTGTGATATATCATTGTTTTAACACTGGTGGGAACGTTCATCATAGACTCCAAAACAGCGTGTCACTTGGTATTTCACAGAAGCGAGTGTGTGGACTGCAGGTCTTTTTTAATAGTGTAAATCATTGTTGTGGTACAGATTCAGTGATACTCTCTCTCTCTAAATCACCCCAGCATGAATTCACAGTTTGATTTAAGGCCAGTTGTAAGAGCAGGTCCTCCCCCATTGTGTGAGTGTGTGAGCAACCATGCGCACATACGTGTTCGCATGTGACACACGCAGTGCTGACTCAGCACGCGGTAATGTATTTGATTAGATTAGTTTTTTCGTCTTATGTCTCAGCATTAGGCGTCAGTCAGAGCAAAAAACATGAAAGAAACATCTTTTTTTTCCTGCCATTTTAGGTATCACACTCAGCCAGAGACAGATGGTATATGAGGAAAAATATCAGTGACAAGTGATTGGCTCCAAATTGCTGTGGCAGTTTGAAACAGCTCAGTTATTTGAGTATTGCATTAGCAACTAAAATGCTGTGGGTTTAGTTTCAGCCCCCACTTCACACTTGAAATGTACAGTATGCATGAATCGTCCTGTGCCGTCACTTGGATGGACAAGTGAGCAGGATATCTGCCAAAGCAGTAAGCCGGGGCCTTATTTTGATCAGAGCTACTATGGTGGATATCATGAGGCTTGCAAAGCTGACAGATTTGCTACTTTGCCTCTTTGTCCGTTGCCTCCCTCTCAAATCTAATAGCTCAGACCATTGCTGATTTGCCCCGAGGGTAGAGGACACAATTCCACTTCCTTTGATTTTCTAAAGAAAGGAGACTGCATTTAACCTTTGGGAGATGGATAAGAAAGCTGCTCTATCGATTTGTTTTGCTCTGAAAATAAGGGGTGTGACTTTCCTCTGGCTAGTTGGATGGGATGCTGCTGGAATAGCTAGACAAGGCTGTTTTTGGAAACATTTGCTAAACGGTTTTTGTTACTGCTACTAAAATGCTATTCAAAAATGTTTCCCTGTCTTGGACATTTGTTGCACAGTATAGAAATGTTCACTGAATTTAAAAGCATGTAGGATTGAGATGAACTTAGCAGATGTTTTAAAATTGTTTGGATCTTATAGTTTTTTGCATCTTAAGTGTTAGCAGCAAGATTATTAACTGACATGGTGGAATCCATTTCTAAACTTACCCTTCTTTACTGTTGTTGCATTGATACATATTTAAGTAGTAGACCAGTTGTGTGATTAAACAACCAAATTAAAGTAGTGAAGCAGTTTGGGGTGTTTGATGCCAGACAATGACAGATTCTTTCGCCGACGCAAAACATTAAAGACTGTCATCACAAGTCTCTCATGTGTTGCCTCAACACTGGGACTCTTCCTCACAGTCACCTTTATCTTAATCTCCTCTCAAATAGTGCACCAACTAGCCACCATGCTAACCACTGCCAAGTCTGAAGGTCGCATGCCTTTGATCTCTCAGTCTAGTCCAGCGTTTTATTATCTTTTAACTTTGTTTTCAACTCCAGTTAGGGTCTGAGCCAGTGGAAGAGTGGGAGCTGTCAGTGATACTCAGTGCAGATATAATGTTATTTAAATGCTAATGTGTTAAGAGGAGCAAAACGACCTTTATTCACACCCTGCACACGGGCGGAGCAGCAGCACAAAACAGAAGCCCTTAATAAATGAGCCTCTTCCTCTGACTCTGTTTCCCTACCGTGCGCACCTCGTGTCAGATATAAGGTGTGTTTATCACCGTTGAGCCCAGAGGGCTTTGACAACATTATAGAGCTGAATATTGGTTCAGGTGTTAAGTCAGACATGATTGGATGATTGCAGAATGGGCCAAGTGTTGAGTTGAGTGTGACTGGTTTATTTTTTCTGAGGAATTGTCTGTTTATCAGTGGGGAAGTCTTCTTATCAGTGCAGTGAAAAAGTCTGTGTGTCTGGTGAATTAGTTTAGCCTTTAACATTAAGCATCCCTGCCTTTTCCTGTCTTAAAAATATCATATATTCATCTTCATCTGCATAATCATTATTAATATTGCCCCATCAACATTTAAAAGCGTGATAGCCCGATATTTAAATAATATGTTGTCTTACTGCTGTATGTTGTGCTGAAATTTAATTGCTATCCTGTTTCTAAATTCACCCTCCATCCTAGCAGTCCATCTAAGCAGTTGGCACCCTTGTCAGGAAGCTGATAATGGATGGCAGGTGCTGGTATCAGTGTAAAAACAACGAGCCCTCTCTCTGTCCACAGATGTCACAGATACTTCTCCCTGTTTGCAGAGCACTTGCCAGAAGGATGCGCACTCACTGAGAGAGTTGCTTTCCCTCAAGCCGCCTCGTGTTAATATTAAATAACCTTCAACATATTTTGTAGAACTTTTTGAATCGTGCGTCTGCTTTTTTCTTTCCTTTATCGAAACTTAAATTCTGTATATCAGCAGAAGAAGAGGTGAAAAAGGAGAAAGAGAGATTGAGGGCGGATGAGTATGTCATCTGTCGTATAATCCCAGGAAATGCCATAACTCTGCCGGTAGATAATTTATTTAGTGCAGCTCCCTGAGATAGCAGCAGTCAGAGAAAGGCCTAGGAGTAAGACAGTGACATAACTTCAGACAGAAATGTAGCATCACATCAATCAATAATGCACCATCATCCTTCTGCTGCAATTACTAGCAAGCAGTGAACTGGGCTGACTCAGGCCGAGCAAGTTCACCGGATTTAGCCTATTGATTTGTACTCCATAGCGATGCCTTTGATAGGCATTTTCAACTCTGTTATGTGCAGCCTTACAAAAACAGTCCCTCCTGAGGGAATATGTCTTATCCTTTTTTTCCCTCATGCATGCTTAGAGTAGCCTGGATTAATTTTGCATCAGGCTGCCAAGTAGACATCCTCATGCAAGACTGGTAAACAAGGAGAATTTGTTTTCATCTCGACAGATGGAGGACGACAGCAACAGAAGAGCAAGGCTGCACCTCAGGGGTTGAGATCTTAGACCTCATTAAAAATAAGGAATGGAATGGAATAAATTTGATCCAATTTGAAAGATGAAAAAGAACATCCACCCTTAGTCACATTTCACTCACAGCACAGTAAGTCATTCTCATGAACCTGGACAGGTTTAGGTGATTTGGGAATAGACTTTCTCAGAGCTATTGACAAAATGATTGAGAGGAAAATCCTCAATATACCCAATGACAAACATCTTCTGGGTGCAGTGACAGGACCCACAGAGCACACTGTCTGGTTTGTAACTTTTATAGTAGAGTGAAGCTTTTACATTTGTTTCTGAATGTAGAAGCATCCCAAAAATCTGTTTTAAATTCTTTAGTGAATAGTTGCTGGGTAGCTGCAGGAAGGGTTGTGTGACACAATATAACTTTGTCAGTTGTCACAGATATTTCCAGACTGTGGTAGCTATCTCTTAAACATCTGTTTGTATTCGGCTCTTGTGAATAATGTAACTATGGAAATGTATGATTTTTGCATTAATAACTTAGTAACTTAAATTGTCAGGTATTTCATTTGAAGGATTACACAAAGATTTTTTTTTGAGAAAACAAATAGAAAAAAAGAAAAAAATCAGACAGGAAGCAGTTGTGTTAAAGGGCGATGAGGAACAGCAGCACTAAGAATACCACCAGTATGAGACAATAACAAAAACCTAGTAAGTAGGAATCACTTGTGCAGCCACAAGGTTGTGGCTGGTGTTTTACTCATCAATACTTCTAATTTTGTTGTTGGAGCACCTGAATGAGCTGAGTCAAGGTGTTTTTCCTCCACAATCGCCAGGGTCCTCAGAGCCCAGTTGCCCTTTTTATTTATTATGTCAAGATATCAGAATTAAGTTTATGATAATATTTCAAGAATTTACTGATTTGTTAATACATTGATATACTTTAAAAGTGCCAATATTTGGCCTAAAACTCCCCTCCCCTCCTCTCTCTCCTTCCACAGTAGCTCATAAAAACTCTCCATTTTATGGGGTTACAGTGGGAATGAAGTGCATGGGTTTATGAGGCGTATCATTGGCAGGCAAGCGACCTTAGATATGGTTATTCTTTGTTTGTTTGTTTGTTTATTTCCTATTTCATAAGACAGTGGGTAGATAAGTTTGAAATATGACCTGGGCTACTACAATATTCAGCTTTTCATGGAGAACCATGGTGATGAGGAAAATCAAAAGGGTGGACAAAAGGTTTATTATTTCACTAAATAAGGATAATTAGAAATGCTTGTGATTAATACGATTCTACACTTAGTTATATAGCATTACTTAATTAGCACTCATTAGCTAGTTGAAACCACAGTTTGAAAAGGAGGACATTGCAATTCCAGTGACTCCAAACGGTGGTGAGGCATAAAGATATAGTAAACCTATCCTCTGATTAAGTTAAATACATTGGAATATAGTGCTGGGACGTCTGCCTTTGGTAACCGATCACACAGATTTGGGTTTTAATCGAAGACTACATTTGGTGATCGTCTCCCAAGGACGCCTGTCTGGCCATACGCCTCACAGCGCTCTCCTCAGGGCTTTGACGGATGACACCAGCACCACGGAGTGATAGGCTATTATTTCACTTTGCTTTGGATAAATGGCAGTGCGAGCTCATACCTGTCTCCTGCTTTTCTCTTTCTCTTTCGTTCTCACTTTTTTTCCCTGTCTCTCTAGCAATATGCCACAGACCTGAATAGAAGAGATACAATAGGACGACTGAGATTTTGTCAGTGCGGTCTGTTGATTTCACTTTCACATTTCAGATGTGCTACTTTTTGGGTATTTTATGTCCTTTGTAGTTGAAGTGGATGTGGAGAGTGAGAGTATGATGGATAATGACCAACCTATTTGAGGACATGTCATTGGTACTAGGCTTTTTCCCCCTCGTCATTAAGTGTGAAATGCATTTCTTTTCCTGGGAAAATGCTTTTCTTCTTTAAGTGTGATTCGATTTTCTGTCTTTCTTTTTCAGACCAGCAGTATTCATGGTCGCCCTCGCAGTACTTCGATGAGGACAGCTACTCCCCTCCACCCAGGAACATGAAGGGTCTCTCTGGTGGCCGCCCTGCCCAGCTTCAGCTCACCTCAGCCCACACCTGCGGCCTGGCTGAATGCGACCATTCCCTGGACCATCACCTCCACCATGGCAACTCACGGCCCCCCTCCTACCTCCTCAGCCCCACTGAGAGCTGCCCTCTTGAGAGTCACCATCGCTGCTCCCCGAGGAGCTCCATCCACTCTGAGTGCATGGTGATGCCAGTGTCCATGTCGGCCACCGACCACTCCATCTCTAGTAGCACTTTCCCCCGCATGCACTACGGCAGCGCTTCGCGGGACAGCGGTGGCAACACTTCTAGCGGCAGGGAATCCAGAGACGACGGTGGCTCATCCTCACATGGTGGCAGTGGCAAAATGAACCGAATCCCAGCAAACCTCCTGGACCAATTTGAGAAGCAGATGCCGCTGCACCGGGATGGCTTCCATACGCTGCAATACCAACGCACCTCCACCACAACCACAACTACAGAGCAGCGCAATGAAAGCCCTGGGCGAATACGGCACTTAGTCCATTCGGTACAGAAGCTCTTCACAAAGTCACACTCTCTAGAAGGTTCCTCCAAGATGAACGGTACCAAAAGCGACTCGCACCGGGACAGCTCACACCACCACCATCACCACCACCAAGGCCACCACAAACACAGCAAACGCAGCAAGAGCAAAGAGCGTAAATCTGACGGCAGCGGCAAGCAACGCTCGGGAGGTTGGTGGAGTTCAGATGACAACCTGGATAGTGACAGCACGTACAGAACACCCAGCGTCATGTCACGGCATCCTATGGACCACATCAGCCACTGTTACCCTGACTCGATGCACGGCCACCTGGCTGGAGACCTGTCGCTAAAGACCTCCAAGAGTAACAACGATGTCAAGTGCTCAGCCTGCGAGAGCATAAGCATGGCACCAGAGGGAAAGTTCATGAAGAGGAGCTCCTGGTCAACGCTAACGGTCAGCCAAGCCAAGGAAGCCTACAGGAAGTCCTCACTCAACCTGGAGAAGCCCATGACGCCCACCGACCTCAAGCCCAACCTCAGGCCCTGTCACTATCTACAGGTGAGTTTGGCTTATTTTGCTATGTGTCAATAGGGTTGTGTCTCTCACGCACCCATGGGTACGGCTGCTGATTTCACTAATCATAAAAACCTGCATGCACATTATTTTTGATGCAAAATGATTGGAGAAATTTGCAGACTGATAAATAAAATAGTTTATTTAAATGCATGGATCTGTGGATGGCTAGATGATGGGTATTTGGATGGTTTTGGTGAAAGGAGAAGATGATTTAGATGGTGCCACACGATAGTGACAAGCAATTGAAGAAATTATAAAAACATTGGCTTTATCTCTCAGTCACTACAGTGATTGAGTGCCCATTCACCTTAATGTAAAATTTCTAATAACTTGAGGCACTGCAGCACAGAGAAAAACATCAGTCCCAAAAACTTAAGCCTGTATTGTACAACACAAAGCGTTCTTTTTCTACAGGCATTGCCGGTGTATAGACAAGGAAGAAAAGTCCTGCTCATCCCAGCTGGATTTCTGATTGATCTTAAAGACAGTGTTTTGTTTGTTGCTGCCCTGGATATCACAATGTGAACATGTCCTGTGGCTCAGCATGTGGCTGGCAGCAGAAGGGGCTATCACAGCAGGACAAATCAATTAACTCCATAAATGATCTGCGCTGGAGGGGAAGAGTTGGCAATATGAGAATGTTGATTTTTACTGTGTTGTTTGCTTCAATTTCACATAGGTTTCAGCTCTGAAAAGGCTTAGCATTTAGCTCAGGCCCATGATCGGCTCTGCGGGAGACCCCATAGCACCACTGGGATCAATTCAGAGTGAGTCAGCACTTTACACAGAAGTGTCTCATGGGTTTTATTTGCATGCTGAAGGGTATATGAAAGAGAAAAGGCAAAAGAAAGCATGCTTATAAATCCCAAATTGCAAAAGCAGGGAAAAATAGATTCTGTAACAACGCTGCTCAATATACAACAATGTGATATCTGATAGCATCATGTAAGTACTGCCTGCAGCAAAAAGTGAGCACTTCAGCACATTGGGACAGAAGACTAGGAGACTCAGTCTAAGCAGAGAGTGTGTTGTATGGATTAGAGACTGGATTAAACGAAAAGCCAATACATTACTCAAATCAGCCAATGGAGCCAAAGAAACCACTCAATCTAAGCTTACGTCAACAGAAAATGTTTTAGAGGACTAATTTTGACTAGCGTGTTTTTAAACATTACTGATGATCATTTTGAACTGAACAGACAGTGCACTCATCCACTCCAAGTTTTTACAATCCCAGTAAGTGCAGTAATCTCTCAATGAGAGAGTCGCAGTGTTTAGTGCCCCCCGCCCCTTCCTTACTTCCATTTGGTCATTCAGCTGAGGTAGTGTCCGAGTCGCGGCACTATAAACACTTCTAAAAATATCCTCCTCCCCTCCTGCCTGCCGCAGGGCTATATTTAGCCCAGCGTTATCAATCCAATCCATGCAGGGTGACACATCTTCCCTCCCCGGAGGAGAATCAATGCCCTCTCAGAGAGCTGGAAGATGTTTCGAAGGAGAAAGGGAGAGAAAGTTGAAGATACATACCACCGAGGTCTGTGCCTCTGTGGATGCATTGAGATACTCCAGGAAGCAGAGGGGAGGAAATGGCCAAAGAGATGGCTGATTTTGCTCCCCATGGCTACTGTTGTTGCTCATCACCAGGAGCAGTCAAGCAGAGAGATAGAGCCAATAGTCAGGAATGATACTTTGCACACACCGAGGGGTCACATTCAGAAGTTTTCCTTCCTTCCTTCCTTCCTTCCTTCCTTCCTTCCTTC